>OX459049.1:14310354-14542854 GCA_949775005.1 Orthosia gothica
GACACTCTTTTGACTGGCAGTAAATTGCAAGCAGATATCAGTAATATAATTTTACGTTTTCGTCTCCATGCCATCGTTGTATAAGCTGACGTACGTCAAATGTACCGGCAAATCCTCACCGTTCAGGAACAAAGGGATTATCAGCGTATTCTTTTTCAGTTTTCACCAGAAGAACCCATTGAAAAATTTAGAATCAATTGCGTGACATTCGCAGTTTTGACAGCACCATTTCTGGACATACGTACTATGCACCAACTGGCTCTAGATAGGATTCTTTTCCGACCGCAGCAGAGATTTTACGGAGCGATCTGTACGTCGATGACGTAGTCACCGGCTGCGACAGCATAGACCAAACGACTTCTATCCAACAGGAGTTGTACAGCATCATGGCTGCAGGTGAGTTCGATCTCAGGAAGTGGTCCAGCAATCATGCGGCTGTACTACAAAACGTACCCAAAGAACACAAATTGGTACAAGATTTGACGTTTGACGATGACACTAATTTTATCAAGGTTCTTCGGTCTTGCCTGGAACGCTCATCACGACATCTTCAATTATCAGGTTAATCAAATTTCACGCGACTGTACCAAACGGCAAATGTTCTCAGAGCTTGCTCGCATCTATGACCCTACTTTTTTACCATTAACATTTTTAGCAAAATATCTCATCCAGCATTTGTGATTATTGGAAACATCATGTGATGAACCTCTACCCGACGATATTCATCAAGTTTGGTCAAAATTCACCCATCAGTTATCAAATTTATCACAGCTTCATATTCGGGGCGTATCACACACCCTCAAGCAATGAGCTATCAAATTCATGGATTCTGCGATGCCAGCGAAGCTGGTTTTGCGGCAGTTATGGCGCACGGTTGGCGCAGTGGTTGAGCTATTGACTGCTGCGCTGCGTGTCGCGGGTTCGATTCCCGCACGGAACAAATATTTGTATGACCTACAGATAGTTGTTCCGGCTCTGGGTGTTTGTGTACAAATCAACATCAATTATTCTGCCTTGTGAGCGCAAGATCACGTGTTGCTCCAACCAAGCGCAGGACATTACCAAGGCTCGAGCTATGTGGTGCTTCCCTGCTCGCAGACCTTATGAGTTATGTTATCAACACACTTTCTAACAATATGAACATAGACAACATTTTCGCATGGTCTAATTCAATGATCGTTTTAGCATGGACCAAGTCAAATTCAACAAGTTTCGAAGCATACGTTGAGAATCGTATAGCAAATATTCATTCAGCGGAAATTACCCACGGCTGTCTGGAAACATGTGCCAGGCAAGCAAAACCCAGCTGATTGTGCAAGTCTTGGCTTACTACCAGACGAGCTTATCAATCATGCCCTCTGGTGGACAGGTCCGGAATGGTTATCATTTAATATGGATCATTGGCCTAACGATCAAAGTCAATCAACTTGTACCACAGACAGTGACGAAAGCGTTACCGTTTTAGATAGCATTATTAAGGTTAATCCCATCGATAATTAATACAAAAACAATCTTTTTTGCGCAAAATTCAACGTATTCTAACATATTGTAATCGTTTCATAGCCGCTTTACGCAAAAACAAACCATCATCTCTTGTTTAATTGTATGCTTATTTCTCGTGTCTCCTGTGTGGTTCACAAATAAATATTTTCTTTCTTTCTTTCTTTAATCATATAACAGAAGTTGAAAATCACATCGCGCTTATGATGTTAATTAAACATGCGCAAGAATCAGAATTTCGGGATGAAATAGGGTTTTTATCCGCAGGGAAGACGTTACCTATCAGCCCTTTTTTGGACCATTCCGATTTTTTGAGGGTGGGTGGAGGCTTGCCAGATCTGACCTCGAATTCGAGACCAAACATCCAGATATCAGCGCTATTGCCGCGTAAACTACGTTTGATTGATCTTGTCATCCAATCAGTACACATTGAACATTTTCATCCAGGCTTACAACAGCTACAATTTCTTTTATTGCAAAACTTTTGGATATTGTCTCCGCGGCGACCAATAACATCATGTCATATCAAACTGTTTTAGATGTTTTCGCACTAGGCCAGTCGCATTTGAGGCTAAAAAGGCAGACCTGCCTAGGGCAAGGATCACCCAATTAAAAGCATTTCAATATTTTGGGTGAGATTACGCAGGTCCATTTAACGCAACAGTACGTATACAAAGATGCCGCGGTGCATGTACAACCAAAGCATACTTGTGTCTTTTTGTATGTTTTACTACAAAAGTACTTCATCTAGAGTTAACTTTAGATATGTCCGTGGAAGCCTTTTTAGCTGCCTTAAGCAGATTTATAGCTCGCCGTTGCAGGTGAAACGTCATCCACTCTGATTGTGGAACTTATTTTAAGGGTGTTCAAGTTTTCCCGTCTCTAAATTGATAATGCGAATTTAAAAACTTGTTAACCTTTAATGCTTTTCGTGTCGAAAGTTGATAAGTTCTCAACTTCGAATTCTCTATTGAGAAACCAATCGGGGGAGATAGCGTCCATATAAAGTATAAGCGAACGCCTCGCGGTTTCACCCGCGTTTTTCCCGTTCCTGTGGAAATACAGGGACTATGTCACCCGGGGATAGTGTAGCTTCCCAACGGTGAAAGAGTTTTTGAAATCGTCCCAGCAGTTTTTAAGTTTATTCGTTACATACAAAAATACAATTCTTTCCTCTTTATAATATTAAGTATAAATATAGATTTAACGTACAGTATATAAATAAATAAAAAAAAGATCGGCAAAGAGCGAAAGTCTGCAGATACTAAATGGGCCGTTTGAAAACCACTTATATATCTTTATACATCATTTTGAAAAAATGCCCAATATGAGTAGGCAATATGATAAAAACTATTGAAATAATTAAGTTGACCGGGCTTTCTGAAAAATACCCATCACTTATTGGGCCGGATACTAATAATGATTTTTTCTAAATTATTTTTATGTTGACATTAATTTTAATATAGAATAGGTAAGGACGATTCCTATTTATGCAACAAAGTCGACTGAGCCCCGCTGTGCGACACTCCTATTTCTGTCTGCAGGGTCTAAGGTAACCAAAAATGAAGAAGATGAAGGGTACAGAGTTCGCTCGCTTTCGTGTCATCTCCATCGAACCTAACATATCCGTGTCTGGGTGCCCAAAGCTCCCGAGCTCGCTTTGTTCGCTCTTGGATTAATTCATTGATTATCGACACGATATTTATCGAATTGCCCAACCGTTACGTAGCAATATTCATAAACACCAGACAAATTGGTAAATATAGATGTTTAAATCAGTATCCATTACATTGCCCGATGTGACTTGACTAGATTCATAATGCATTAAACATAGTGCCCTGATTGATCACTCGGTCCATGAATTAGAGAAAACAAAGTTAAGTTGTCAAAAAATATAAGACCCGTTTTGGCATTTGAGAAAAACCCTAGAATGTAATTTGGAACAAAACTAAAAGAAACAATAAAATAATAATTAATTACATAGTGTTTTAAAAACATAGATACATAAATTTTTTTGGCGCGTTGAATAATGTAATGGAATATATTAAGAGTATTCTTTTGGCGCTTACTTTATATTAGCATGCAATTTCTAATTATTACGAAACGTCTTAGGAACAGATACGTTCTCAGTCTTTTTTTTAACCGACTGCCCAAAAAAGAGGAGGTTATCAATACGACAGTTTTTTTTTATGTGTGTTGCCTCAGAACTTGTTTCTGGGTGAACCGATTTTGAACCGTACTGATTACCGTTTTGTACCGATTCTGTTGCAGCCATATACTGTCCTCCACGGCATAAGATAAGAAAAGGGCGATATTTACATCTCTTTGAACTATTAGGCCAGAGATTTATCCTAGGCGGTGATTTTAATGCTAAGCACATGCATTGGGGATCAAGACTTACTAAAACTAAGAGAAGGCAGCTATTAAGTGCAGTTAAAGAAACACATTCAGAAGTTATGAGCACGGGTAAACCAACGTACTGGCCCACTGACCACCAGAAAATACCATCACCAAATCTAATGCAAAAATATATCCGCCAACTACCTCAGTTTGGAGGAAGGTTTTCATATGAACTTGGACCACTCTTCAATTGTACTAACGCTGAGTCAAAAATCCTAATCAAAGAAAGCCACTTAACCCTGGTTAATAAGTTTACAGATTGGAAAGGTTTTGCCCTTGATCTTGATAATATTATCGACCTTAAAACTCCAATAAAAAAGCAAGATCAGCTTGCCTCAGAAGTAAACAAATATATTGTTAATATCCAACAATGTGCTTGGAACAACACACCGCAATTAAAACGTAAATATAAGGGATTTATCTATCCTAAGGCAATTGTAAATTTACTATCTGAGAAAAGGAAACAAAGGAACCTTTGGCAGCAAACAAGGTGCCCGAGGGATAAAACATCACTAAATAACCTAACTAAACGATTAAAGAGGAAAATTCTACAGTTTGAGGAAGAATCTCTGAATACGAACCTCCTGCAGCTAACCAATGACAAATCAACTGATTACTCTCTTTGGAAAGCAACAAGAAATCTAAACAGGCCAATAAAACAAATACCGCCCATCAGAGATAGCGACGGAAAATGGGCCATAAGCAATGACCAAAAAGCGTTAAGGTTTGCTCAACACTTAGAAGAAACTTTTAGACCCAATGAAAGCTCGGTAGAAATACTTGAGAGTGAACGATTGTCACAAAACCAAAGAAATAAGCTAAGAATTAAGCAAATCTACAACTCCTAAAGAAATAATGAGAGAAATCCAAAATAACATTAGCTCAAAAAAGACTCCGGGTTACGACCTCATTACAATCCCACCGCACTATTCCCAAAACACTGCAACTCCTGAAAGCCAAAATCAACAGTGGCGACCACCAGAAAAGCCCCCCACAGAAAAACACCTCATTACAGAGAAAATTCTAAAACACCTCCCACGCAAAGCCATAGTAAAGCTGACCAAGCTTATCAATGCTGCATTTATCTTAAAATGTGTACCTGAGCCATGGAAGGTCGCTGAAGTCATTATGATTGCGAAACCTGGAAAACCACCCCATGAAGCATCATCATATAGACCTATTTCTCTGTTGCCAGTGTTATCAAAGCTATTCGAAAAACTGTTATTGAAACGGTTAAAACCAGTAATAGAAGATAAAGACCTTATTCCAAATCATTAATTTGGCTTTAGAGAAAAACACTCAACAATAGACCAGGTACATAGAATAACCCATATCATTGAAAAACACTTGAAAATAAGGAAGTCTGCGCCACCGTGTTTTTAGATATCGCGCAAGCTTTTGACAAAGTTTGGCATAAGGGTCTAATATTCAAGCTCAGACGCATGCTACCAGAATTTGCAGATATTCTAGAGTTGTATATAACTAATAGAATATTTAGAAAACGGCAAGAAGACGCATATTCCGAGCTAAAAGCTATAATAGCTGGGGTACCTCAAGGAAGTATATAGGCCGAATTTTGTACTTGTTATACACATGTGACATCCCAGACCTGGAAAACAAAACCATGGCGACCTTTGCAGATGATACTGCAATTATGGCTACCGGATCAAGCCACAGAGAAGCAGTAGAAAAAGTTCAACTAGCTGTGAATGTTTGTGTGTGTTTATGACTGGACACAAAAATGGAAGATCAAACTGAATGAGTCAAAATCAATTCACGTTGACTTCACAAATAAACACTTGGACTATCACCCAATCTACATAAACGGCATGCAAGTGCCTTATGCTAATACAGCCAAATACCTTGGCATAACTCTCGACGCCAAGTTGCGTTGGAAAGCTCAGGTCAAAAAGAAAAGACAGGAACTCGACATACGTTATAAAAATATGTATTGGTTACTCGGAAGGAAATCCTGTCTATCAATACATAATAAAATAACCATATATAAGCATATACTGATGTAAATTTGGACGTATGGTATCCAACTTTGGGGCTGTACTAAACAAAGCAACGTAAAATTTATCCAACAATTCCAAAATAAAGTGCTCAGGGATGCTGTAAGTGCACCCTGGTACATAAGAAATGACGATCTTCACCGTGACCTTAAAACGGAATTCGTCACCACCATCATCCAAAAATTAGCTGGAGCCCACGAACACAGACTTCATCGACACGTGAATGTTGAGGCTATCCATCTGCTAGACAATAGAGACTTAGTGCGTAGGCTAAAAAGAACTAAACCTTATGAATTGGTGTAGTGTACAAAGTGAATGAATAATAGTGACAACGCTGTGCTATACATATAACACATGCACATAGTGTTTTTATAAATTATATCAGACTCTAAGAAAGTACGGACTTGTGTAAAAGTGCAAATGCATTGCACGACACTATTCTTAGTTTTAAGACGGTACCCTGACCAAAAAATCGGCGTGCGATATGAGCATTCCTATTGGTCTAGCGGCACTGGCGGCGCATGAATTACAGTAGTGAATACGCCCAGATTTTAGAATAAAATCTTTATAAAATCGAATTTTGGTCTTTTGAAAAAAATAATTCTACAAAAATGTTCGTTATTAAATTGTCTATCCATTAGTGTTAGTACAAAAAATAATTAATGAACACTTTACGAGGAGATGCATAATATCAATAATTATTTCTCATTTTTATGTTTTTTTGAAAGGAGATTAGTGAAATATATACAACATTTAAAAAAAAACTAAATCTACCATTTTAGAATCAATATTATGTAGAAAATTAATGTATTTTTATTAATTGATATTTCTTTTTAAATAACGAGTAGATAGCTCCTAAAAACAGCACAAAAAATGGCTTGCGCGGCGTTTTGCTCGGGGAACCGCCTTAACATAATATATAACGTAATATATTAAGCTAGATTTAAATTGCTTATTAGTATTTTAGGCTAGATCGTAATTAAATATTAAGAATTTTGTTCTTAATAACAAAGTAAAAAAAAATAAAAAAATTATAACTCGAGACCGGCTGGATCGAATTTCATGGTCTTTGATTTGTTGGATTAAGCACGCAACGAACTTATAATTTATGTTCACAGCATTTTACAGCTAGTGGCGTTTTTTTGAAACCTACGCACTCTCATCCGTTTCCTCTAGTGATGTACCTAGGCTGTGTCGATAAAATCTTCTAACAATGAATCTTTTTTTCAAATCATTAGTTACACAAAACTTTAATTATGTCCTTTTAGCGATAATTTTAATCGATGAGATATCCTTTCCTAGCCTATCGATGTCTTAGTATTAAGCCCTAACCTATGACTCATTGTTTTATTTTGAAGCTTGTCTTCAATCTTGTATGCCCTTTGACTCAAGTCGTATCTTCGAACTTGGGACTTATCTTGTTTTTTCCTCTGACTCCCGTTCCAAGTTTGAACTGGAGTCCTATATTTTTTGGTTCAAGTCATATGTTAAGACTAGGATTTTTGTTTCAGGTCCTATGTCGCATTTTTTTAGACTGAGGATATTCATTATGGGTAGTGTTGAAATTCTGGCTAGGGCGTTTCTTTGTCCGAAGCTGTTATTTTCTAAACGAAGACGCTTATTTAACTGGAAGCATCAGTTAAACAGTTGAGTGCAGTGGTGGCTTAGTGGTATCGGCCGCGACTTATAAGTTGTAGGTTGTGGGTTCAAACCCAGGCAGGCGCTTTACTTTGTGTAAATTATTTCACCACCACTGCTCTCAAAACTGTAAAGGAAAACATCAAAACATCCATCAACCCGCATTGGGCACGCGTGATGGATTACGGCCCATTCCCTCTTACAGAGAGGAGGCCTGTGTCCCAGCAGAGGAAACATTAAAAAGGCTGATGATGATGATGATGATCAGTTAAACTCTTATATTTATAATAATCATGTGGAGTTGGCTTTACTAAAGTTTAATTAAGATGTGATTCGTATTTATTCTTAATCAGTTGCACTTCAATGTTGTCGAAGAGATTTATTTAGATTGTCCACTAGGGTCTAGTATATTATCTAGGTATTTTTTTTAAATAGATTAACCGGCCTGGATACAAGTCCGTTTAGCCGCGTCTTCACTTAAATGTCAATTTTATATAGGTACACTTCTTCTGGGTATTTAAGTTCTGTGCTTCAACTTATCTAGGTAGCGTTTCCAGGGTTGCCACTTAATTTTTGTTTTGCTATTAAAACACGACAAGAGTCGCCTTTTTTATTTTATTTGTCAAACTGGCCGGTTACATTATACAAATTTTCAAACTTCGATTGACAAGAAAACATAAGTCAAAGTATCTGATGAGAATAACGTCATTTACAGAAAATTTGTGGTATAGAAATCTACAACCAACCACCAGTCGCCACTTGGCCAGATTTTTTATAACGCCACCCGTTGCTAAGCGCCACACTATGTACTTATCATTATATTTTTACCAGACTGAGCGACGCAAAGAAGGCTAAGGGGTTTATCAGACTATGTATGTGTGTTTGTTCCTGTGTGGAGTTCTAGAGACCAAACGCATAGGGCGCGTGATGATTCCTACGTCAATCGATTCGTCTACTAACCTTGCGAGTGTCACTATAGACATGACAGTTGTCCAAATTCACCACAGCGACACCCAGACGCTACATTATGTTAAGGAAAAAAAAACGCCCAACTATTTCAAGTGGGGTAATGTTGAATAGGTATTTAGAAATTATCTTGAGGTTCCTCATTTTTCATTTCAAATAATAGTTTAGGATATAGGTACCTATAACGATTAAACTTGGTTTACAACCATTTTTGCTAATTAACTCATATCATTCCAACCGCTAGGTGGATTTTTACAATTATTAACAACATTGGATACCTATTTCTTGACAAGTGACGTCAAGACGCTCAAAACCAATTTTGAGCCCCATATTGTGGGGTCCCAGTATTTTATTTCTTTCAAACCTATCGATTGTGGTATCAAAATTAAGGGTTGAAGGTCAATAAAGGGCCAAAATTACAAAAATATATACAACATAAAAGTTGCAAATATAAACCCAACTTTAATTTGGTTTTGGTCAGTCAGCTCGCAAATAATTATGTATCCTCCGATTGCATAGCATAATGTACTCCTTGTTTACTTCTTTTTAGTTCGCTTTTTAAGCAGTCGGGACTTAGATTTTTTAAATTTACTTTTTTGTTTTGTGAGTATACTATAGGTACTCAAAAGTGCCACCTGGAGTTTGTCAGAGAGCAACGGAGCACAGCATTCTAAAGCGTGAAAAGAGCTGACAGAATAAAAAATACCACGCTGCGCTCTAAAACGGGGTTCTTAGATGTGGGAGTAAAACTGCCAGGCTAAAATGGGATTAGGTGGGTCATGACAGCCGCATGCACAGTGACCTATAGTCAATAGCCTCCACAAATTGGGTACCTGAGGACGACGCCGCCGACGAGGCCGGCCCAGAAAGAGGTGGCAAGACGAACTTGACGCCTACTGAAAGGTGCTGGTCCGAGGTGGTTGAGTACTTTGGAGGATTTGGGCGAGGATTTGCCCAGCAGTGGGACAGTATAGGCTATAATAAAGATATGAAGCTACAAACAAACCTACCTAATATCTATCTATTAGGGCTATTAAATATCCAATTAACAGAGCTATAAGCTGGGTATAAACAAAAACATTATAAAGTTTATCGGCAACAGAAGTGGTACTCGTCGTTCCTACTTGATCAATTCAATTAGAAATAATAATAAAATAGTAGCTAGCGGTGCCTAACTGTAGGCAAATCTATATGATTATTCGCTAGAAATGAAATAGGTTTTGAGTGAACATAAAAGTATTAAACATTTCGATTATGAAATAAATTTCTGAAGACTTTCAAACTCATATTATTCATATATAATGTAATAAACAGTAAAACTATTCATGTTTTACTGGTGAGAAATTCCAATGTTAAGACTTGAGCAATGGGAATTGGCAAAGTTCCGAGGCGAGGCTAGGCGCGCACCGGTGCGGAGGTTGTAAAAGCACCGTTATACTTATTTACCGTGCGCATCTTGCTTTAGGCGCTGCTTTAGCGTATTTAAAATATACACGAGATGGATGCACACACGCGTCTAACGTTGTAATTCAATCGATACGTTATGGTGTTACCTAACCTACTTAACTGCTTTTAGGTACCTAGGTAAATGGGTATATGGCAATCAAATTGGTACTTAATAACTATACCGCACAGCTAGGACATGCAGTTTCGGTCATTTTTAACCGACTTACCAAAAAGGAGGAGGTTCTATGTTCGACTTCTTATATGTTTTTTTTATGTATGTTCACCGATATCTCCGTCAATTGTGGACCGATTTAAAAAAATCTTTTTTTGTTTGACAGAGTGTATTTCGAAATTGATCCCACTATCTCGTGTAACTTCCATCTTCTGAAGACTTACAGCTTTACCATCATTTTCCAATTCAAGATGCGGAAGCCTCTGTGTCCGCCGTTAACAGTGAACTGGAATTGATTAGGGAGTGGTCGCGGTCCTTTGGGCTGCAAATCTACCCTAAGAAGTCTCAGGCCATGGTTGTTGGCGGTAGGCACATGCGAAACACGCTTGATGTTGCAGCGCTGTCTCCTCTCAGTTTGAATGGAGTTCAAATTGAATATGCTAGGACGGCTAAAAACTTGGGGGTGATCATGGATTCCAATTTATCGTGGACTGGCCTATGTCGTGGAAGTCAGTCGCAAGGTGCACTACACTTTTCACTCGCTGAAGTGCCTTCAGAGCTTTTTGCCCTTGAACACCAAATTATCCCTAGCCCAAACTCTTATTCAGCCCATCATCGACTACGCCGACGCCTGTTATTTGGATGCCACCGAGGAGCTTTTAAATAAACTTGAGCGTTTGCAAAATATATGTATTCGTCTTGTTTTCAATCTCAAAAAGTTTGGTCATGTTTCAGACTTTCGCAAAATGTGACTCCCTATTCGACTTCGCAGGAACTCTCAGATTTTGTGTCTGCTACAACCCTAAAACGCCTTTCTACCTCCGCGAACGCTTCTCCTACTCCCGTCCTTCCGATGTACTTTGCAGATCGTAAGTTAAGCATCTCCTTGAAACACCTTCTCACACTACCTACTTTTACTCCTACTTCTTTACTGTGCACACGGTGCGGTTGTGGAACTCGTTACCGCCTGATAATAGGGACTGCCAAAATCTTGCAGTTTTTAAAAAGAGAGTGAAAGAGATCTGCCATTCCGTCTTAGTTGCAAGTAATTATTATTTACGTATTTATGATATTAGTTAGTATTTACATACATACATACATACATAAACTCACGCCTTTTTCCCATGGGGGTAGGCAGAAACTACAGAACGACACCTGCTACGATCCTTACATACTTCTTTTGCTTCACACACATTCATACATCTAGTCATACACACACGCCGGTTATGGGTATTGCGCACTTGGCCTTTCTGAAGAACATCACCTATGAGATCTATGTATGTCATTCTAGGGCGTCCCCTCCCGGCGTTTCCATTAACGTCTGCCTTGTAAATACATTTCGTTTAGTATTTATTATTGTAATATTTAATAGATTAATATGCATGTATATAAGAGTATATATTAATTATCTATACTGTATTCTTCTTTATTGTGAATTGTTTAATATATTTTTCTTTTTATTTCCCCTCCACACACGGTGTCTACATATCTTTTTTCAACTCTCCTCTCGTATGTATGCTGGAAGAGATTTCGTTGGAAATAAGCATACCTTTGTACCTATTTTCTGTTCCTTCTTCTTGTGTATTTATTGTATGTGTATGTGTGAGTACATTAATGATTAAATAAATAAAATAAGTACAAAAACAACGGCAATGCATGGATTGCAAAAAATAATAATTAGAATTTTTCAATTGCATCTATATATTTACTGTAGAACGGACTCCACACCGCAACATCATACTCTAACTGAGGCCTGAGTAACGATTTAAAAAGATACTAGCTTCTGCCAGCAGCTTCGCCTGCGTGAATGTTGAAAATTATCCCGAGGGTACATATTCTCGGGATAAGACGAATCCTTTGTCCTATGCCTAACTATAATCTATCTCTGTGCAAAATTTCATTCAGATCCGTTCGGCCATACTGGAGCGCAGAAGTAACAATCATACACACTCACAAACTTTCGCCTTTATAATATTAGTGTGATAAATAAGTATATGAGCGTAATAATTCCCTGGCTGATCCATGACTAAACTGTACATACGGAAGGAATTATAAATAATTTTACTAATATGAGCCTCAAGGTGTAGATTTTCGTCCAATAGAATTCCAAGATCGCGATCCAGTCTCTTGTTAAAATATGCTGCTTAACGCGTAGATCCCTATTTTTCAATAATTTTGGTTTTTGTAAAACTGATGCGTTGTTGTTGGAGTTTATTGTTTAAATAGTACGTAATGAACCTGTCTAGATCTTCTTGTAAGAGAAGACAGGCGTGCATATTTCTGACAGGCCTAAATATTTTAAGATCGTCTGCGTATAATAACAAGTACCTGGGCGACCTGGGCGGTGTGAAAATAGAGAAAACGACGTTTTCTAAAAATGAAACCTTGCTAGATTGATTTATCGCCCCCGAGAACCCCTGCATACCAAATTTCAAGATAATCGTTGGAACCGTTTCAGAGATTCAAATTATATATATACATACATTTATACAAGAATTGCTCTTTAAAGGTTTAGATTTAGAATTAAAAAAACATGTGTTGAAGTCATTTATACAAAAATATAAATAAAAATGGTCCTTAAATGGAACCCTGAGGCATTCTGAACGTAACACTTAAAGTGCTGGAACTAGAACCGTTTACCACTACTCTCTGAGTCCTATTTGATACGTAAGAAGAGAACCATCTCCAAAGATCACCACGTATACCATTAAATGCAATCGGAGAATAAAATCATGTTTTGCAGTCGGAGGATACATCTGGTTTTGGTCAGTCAGCTCACGAAGATGTATCCTACGACATTCTACGACTGCACAGCATGATTTTATTCTTTTTCACGTCTTTTTAGTTCGCTTCTTAAGCAGTCGGGTTTTTTGATTTTCTGTTTTAACTAAATATTTTCGATGTACAAAAACGACTTTTCTACCGATTTATTATATTGATGATGACGATTTGTCAATTAAATAATGTAGGTACTAATTCATTTCATAAGATAACTTCACGCCTGTATTACCCGAGGGATTCGGCAGAGGTGCACCCACTTTTCACCAGCAATGATTAAGTCTCATGTAATAGGGGGAGCGGGGACGCGAGCAGTGGTAACGGTCCCTACTTATGTGCCGTAATTCGTGAGTTCGAACCCAGGCAGGCGCTTTACTGTGTGTAAATTATTTCATCACCACTGCTATTAAAACGGTGAAGGAAAACATCGTGAGGAAACCGGCATGTCCTAGAACCAAAAATCGAAGACATGTGGCATCCACCAACCATCAACTGGGCCCGCGTGGTGGATTAAGTTCCATTACCTCTCTCACAGAGAGCCTGTGTCCCAGCAGTGGGAACATAAAAAGGCTGATGATGAACCGATTTGCCATCAACCGGGGACAAATCCTGACTTCGGGGTAACTACTGTGAAATTCCAGATGCCTCAATGTATGGGCCAAAATTGAGAGTCGATGAAAACGCCAATACACGACTGGGCTTAAGCAGCATTAAACCTGACCAGATTGGCATCGGCCCATTCGGACTGCCTGCAGGGACAGGTCCAGCCACTCCACCATGGCCTCACGAAGAGACCGGATCTGAGGTAGCCCGTGCGTTGGACAAGTAACTGACAGCAACAGCGGTATCATCTACATACCCAAAGGTTTTAGCAGATCGGTAATTTGCAGCAATGTTGCTAGGAGTACCGACCCCTGAGGTACCCCGGCATTAATATCCGACGATGGTCCGACGAGCTGCCATCGATAACTACTCGAAAGGACCGATCTCTCAGGAAGCCTGCAATCCAATCACACAGACCTCCAGGCAGACCGAATGAAGAAAGCTTACCAATAAGGCATTCGTCCCAGACCCTATCAAAGAAAAGGTACGGTGTGGACTGGCGCTTGGTACGGGCACTGAAATCTCAAAGTATACAGGGGATCTAGGGCTTTTGATAAGATTAATAGAGCGTATAGTTCTCACCAAACTTCTTGCCGGCCTGAAGTTGGCTACAATGGCTGCGCAGTAGTAAATCTCATACAAAAACTGTACCGTTTCGTGCCTCGCGCTTCCGGTAAACCAACTTCAAGAAGTTTGGCGAGGACTATACACGGACTGGTTTTTCATCTCAAGTAGTTATCTAATAGATTTGAAAAAGTGAGTGCGGATTGAGGATGAATGAGTTGCCTGTCAAATGCTTTCTCTACGCAGATGACCAAGTTCTACTTTCATCGTCAGCAGAACAGTTACAAGACGTGGTAACTGTGATGAATGACCTAACCTTTTATAAAAGGGATGAGTATAAATGTGAGCTAGTGAAGGTGATGGTGTTTGAAAGAGGAAAAGAGAAAACAATTATTAACGTGTGCTGTCGTCCAACTCGAACGACTTTAAAAACTTCGATTTGGACAATTTTTTAAAGTCGTCAGATGTCGGGTGATGTCTCACAATTTCTTCGCCAGATTTGCCTAACTTGCGTCAAGCCGCACATGGTCAAATGAAAATCAACAGCGGTATCCGTCCTGAATATGCTTACGCAAAAATCGTGCGTTCCCCAACAAAAAAAAATCCAAAGCCTCACTAGATTCTTGTAAAAAAAATAACACAATCTTCAATCAATCGTTTTTCCTAGTTTATTCGTCTTTAACTTCTCACCTGATGCTTCTCTTCTTTTCCGTTTTTCTATACAAATGTTTAAATAAATCGGTCATTATAGTTCTCTTTCGCATTGTAAAACGCTCGTGCGAAAATGTTTGCTTCTAGACCCAGTGGTTTAGCGCACAGTCGCTGCCTTTCAGTGAATTTAAAGTTTTAATAGTTACATAAGTAGCTAGAAAATTGCCCTCTCACAGACAGGAGGCCTGTGTCCCAGCAGTGGGAACATTAATAGGCTGTTGATGATGATAAAGTAGCTAGAAATAAATAGGAACTATTGAAACAGTAAACTTCTCATACAAAACAGTTCAGGTTGGGTAGGTTTTTTAGGATGCCTAAATTTCCAGCTTTCTGGGTCATATCATTTCACATTTTACATTATTTTTTAATAGTTTGGCTAATGACAGCTTAATTTTTTTGTACGTCAGTTAGCTTTATAAACATTATTAGACAAGTATTTGTCACGTAAACGAAAAATCACGTTTAGTACACTTTTTACTCAAAAGTGACGTCATTCCTGAACTTTGATGGTAAAGCGCATCAAAGAACAGGTTCAGGTTCTTTCACATTTTTTATTGATTTGATAAAGCAAAAATAGAAGTATCACTTTACTACCCAGGAATCATTCCTATTTTGGAGGCTTAGACAACCCTAACCGTCGACGACGAGACATAGGAATCGGATAGCTGAACGACATGACCCCATTAAACCGATACTGATTGAAAACCTCGTCGGGCTATCAGGATTCATTTAAATGCTAATAAAACTAGATGGCGCTGGTACTGCAGGTACACCTATAAACTTCTAAGAGTTTCTTGACCCAAATAACTACAAATTGACTAACTAAATATTATTTAAAGGTAGAATTTATTTTAACATTCTATCCAGAAAACTGGCCAAATACGGTAATAGAATAACAGCTTATTCTATATGTTGTATGAAAAAAAACCCAAAGAAGTGTTTTTATTATTTCTGACTACCAGATTTGTCCCCCAACAGTGCAATTATAAGTACTTAGTAGAGCTACAAAGACAAACTCACGAATAAGCTCGTGTATACAACTGAAACGAAAGGTTTTGGCAAAATATGTGAAGAGACAACTTCACAAATATTACTGAATTGTTTGTATAACGCAAACGAGAAACAATACAAAAGTTATGAACAATTGACAACCGATCAAGCGGAGTGTAGACTTCTCTGCGTAACAGGCGATAACGCGGATTCTAAACCACACTGAGTAGCGACACGTGGGTCACGGCGTGAACAGTCCTCCGCAAAATGCGGCTATGCGGCAGGCTTATTACGTATCTTTTGCAAGAGCAAAACGATAGCGATCAAACGCAATAAAAGTAGGAATTACCTGCAGTGTAGGTATGGTAGGTCCTACACAATCGTTTACTAATCGTTCGCTGTTTGTAAAATTCACTTATTTAAAAAAAAAACACCAACAACTCTAAAACTTTTGTATTGAAGAGCAATTATTGCGCAAAAATCGTTTTGCTCTTGCAAAAGATACGTAATAAGCCTGCGGGTTGTAAACTCTTGCGTAGCATGGGCTATGCGAAATGCAGACTCCGCTACTGAGCATGCAACTACGCGATGTGTAGATACCGCTGCGTAGCGTGCAACTACACGGAGTGCCAACTCTGGTACGTAACATGCAACGACGTGGATTGTAGACACCACTGTGTAGCTTGCAGCTACGCGGAGTGCAGGTTCCTACGCAAAATGCGGTTGTGCAGATTGTAGACTCTTGCGTAGCATGGGGCTACGCGAGGTGTAGATACTGCTGCCGTAGCATGCGGCTACGCGGCGTGCAGACTCTGGTACGTAACACTCGACTACGCGGAATGTACACTCCGCTACGTAGAATACGCGACTTGCCGAACGCAAAGTGCGCTACGTACTAAGCGACTGCACGAGGTGTAAAGACTCCGCTGACATAACATGCTGCTACGCGGATTGTTACCCCCGCTGCGTAGCATATGCGGCTACGCGGAGTGTAGAAGTCACTGCGTGGTATTAAGCTACGCGGATTGTTATTCCCTTTGCATAGCATATGCGGCTACGCTGAGTATAAGCCCCTCTGCATAGCGTTCGATTGTTTTCTCTGCTACGTAGTATGCGGCTACGCGAAGTGTAGACTCCGCTGCGTAGCAGCTTTTTAGCGAGCGTCTAAGTTGGGTCAGCGCTTAAGAGGTAATTTGGGCAGAGAGCTCCGATTGAATTGCCTTAGTAAAAAGTGATAATTCCAGGTTTGGCTCTCGCCTATTTCATCCTCCAGTATTGGACAAATTTAAAAGACAAAATATGACTTTTTACTTAGGATATTCAGTCGGTTGTCTGCGACCGCATTTCCTCTTAAAGGAACGCACATAGTAATATTTCCATCTTTCTGATTTTATTTAAACACCTTGATGAAACATGAAGTATTTCATTATCATGTTAAAATGATCTACGTACCTTGTATTTCTATATCCACAATGCTTTTTTTTTCACTATTTATCACAACAAACGTACAGTTCAAACTCTAATGCAGTGAAAAACCAAACGCCGAGAACATAGACATGCGGTTTAGAAAACGACTGGGTTCCGACTACTTGTGCGGGAAGGGCCAACTACTTGAGTAACAAATATGTCCTTATTTATATGGACAGGTCATTAAGCTACAAAAATGTGTGGCTTTAATTGGTTTTTATTTAACTTCGTAAATTCGACTTTTGACCGGCTTTTTGGTGGAAATACTCCTATGTGGAACGCCCAGTGCGAGGAAACCGTGCTTGTTTTAATTTTCCGTCGGTGCTCCGGAGACCAATTGAAATTTGAACACTAGAGTTTAATGAGTTACGAAAATAAACTTCAGTTTGTATTACTATTTGTTTAAAAACTACGAGTTCTTTTGAAATCAGGGCTCTGTAGGTAGAACCTTCAAAGATAAAAATTGTGAAGGATTCCGAGAAGATAGTATCGAAAATATTATAGATCGGGCTCTAGTGGTAAATAAGTATTTCTAGTCACAAAACAAATGACTGAAACGCCTGCCTACAGCTACCATTACAGGAGTGAAGAGCTTCTTCTAACGATTATTTGCCAAGCTATCCTAATGAGCAGGGAGCGCGTACATGATTGTTTAAGCATCGTTTCCGAATGCGCGGGCGCAGTCGGCAGCTCCAACGCTCGCACGATGTACTTATATAATCCTATCAGGTTTCACACAATGGCAAAGAGATTTTAAATATTTACTTCAGTCAACGACCCTCGCGTGTCATTATCGAACGGCTAATATTGAACCTAATTAGCATTGTAAGATAAATTTTATTCATAGGAGTATTAGAAAAAGTTATCGAGATTAAACGTTTCTAGTATCTAACTGACAGTCGCTAGTTCGTAGAAATAGTGGAAGTGATGTACAGCTAAGGAGTGGACCGCCCTGCCAAAGTCTGTTTCCTTTCCATACCTAGAGGGTTTTAAGACAAAGAGGGAATAGGTTATTTCTAGGCCAGCGTGCTTCACTGACGACCACCTCACCGCTTACCATCAGGTGAGAAAGATCAAGCGCGATCCTCCAAATCTAGAAGATAATCATACTGTGCGACTGCATATTTTACATAATCGCGGGATGACTGACCAAAACTATATGTATCTTCCGACTGCACAGCATGTTTTTCTTCTCGTTTACGTCTTTTTAGTTCGCTTCTTAATCAGTCGGGTTTTTGATTTTAAAAATCATCTTTTTTTATTTATAACTTTTTAGTTATCATATATTTTTCGAATTACTTTTAAACATATATAGACAGAGTTTCTCACCTCTAAATTATCGAAGAATTAATGTGACAAATTGTCAAGCGGGCGTTAGAGGTGAGAAACTCGGCCTTAGTGTCATATATTTTTGTAATCACCTTCATTTTGTTACCCCACACGATGGGTTTGGAAGAAAAAATATTGTGGCATAACAACAACATGGCACCCATAAGCCACCACTTTCATTTTTTAATTTTTAATGTAAGAGTAGTCAGTGACACTCGCAAGGTTAACACGAATCGATTGACCTAAGAATAATCAAAATTACGCGTTCGCGTCTCTAGAACGCCACATAGGAACAAACATACATACATAGGCTGATAAACACATTACCCGCCTTTGCGTCACGCTGTCAGGTATGAAGTAAAGTTGAAGAATTCTATCTTGTTACAATATTTATAACGTGGAGTTTGTTTGTTTATCTTTGGTTGTTTTTGTTCGAAGGCAAGGGCATCGCGAAGGGGGGCGGCGGTAGGGGCAGTTACCCCCTCCTTCCCCCTAGAGATTAAAAAATAAGTAGCCAAATGGAAAGAAATCAAAGTCCTAAGTTAACATAAACCCAACCCAACAAATCTAGCCATTTGTTGATGTCCCAAAAGCGTAGGTACTAAAAGCGTTGAAAATGTTGGTCGGTCTACCGAAAAAAAAGAATCGTTTCTAAAATCAATCGTTAAGCAGCCTCAGGAGACTAAAAACCTGGTTAAGAAGTACTATGGGGGTAAATCGCCATGATCATGATGAATGTGCACAGAAAATTTATTAATGAAAACTTATAAGATTTACATAATTAAGCGGTCGAGATGTTTACCCAAAACCTCCGATGATTGAGCTCTTGGAACATTACCCATGGACTTTATACCGTTCTTGTAACAATCGCCGTAGGGGTATGACTCCTACTACCAGTTTAAGGTTACACTAGTCGAAAATTCTTCCATACAAACGTTGTCTAGCGATTACTCCTCTGTTTGACGATTTTCGCTTGAAATAAAAAATGACATCAATTTGTCTCATCATTATCTAGCGATTTAGAAAAGTCGATTGGAAGAACACCAAAAAGGAGCTTATCAATAATAATAAAAAAAAATATTAATTTGAGGATACTAAGCAATAGCATCTTCCTATTTATCAAAAATGTAATATATATATTGTTGTTGTATTGTATTGTTGTAGTGTAACTACTATCAATAAGGAAACAAAAAAGTAAAAATTTATTTATTTGATAGTTATGAGCGTCGAAAGTTAACGCATCTTTGGGCGGAAATAAATACTATACGAAGAAGACTCCCAAAGGTCTATTTATAAAATTTCACGCGCCCGTTTTCGTCCTAAATCACCATCCATTTCGATACAAATTTGCAAAGTGCTCATTCGTACACGAACTAGCTTCTTACTGCTCATCACAGCATCTATATCTTTCGCACGTGTTGTCGGATGGGATAGCATGCATTTTAACCCCGCGCACAAAATAGTTCGTGCCGTCGACTAGGGGAACCTTAAAGCTTCATATGCTTTTGACTGTACCGTATTTAAAATTCATTCTTTTTCCCCATATATCAACTTGCCCCCCCTGCTCCATCGGCTGGCGACGCCCTTGTGCGAAGATAACTTGTTTCTAATGCACCACCTGTCGAGGAATCAAAAATATATTCATCAAAAATGCCACAAGTAGAGATAATCAAATGCATATCTGGAACACAATAATGGTTTAGATTATACACAGATGTACTCTCTCGTAACATAAACGTGCCAATTTCCTTATAGACGGTAATTGATTTATGTCCAGGTGTATAACCCTCACCGACGTCAGATGTTTAATTGATTGCAACTTTATGGGCTTATTTAATGTTTGAAAACGATTTTATAGGGGTGGAGAACCGGCACTAACTGTATACTAGGCAGATTCAATGATAGATCACTTAGTACTTCCCGCATATCAACTCCAGCGCTGTAAAAAGTTATTGCTTCTCTAATGATGCGACTGGACGGCGATGTGTTCCTTGAGGAAAAATAAGGAAGACACGGCTTTATATATTATGAGAAATATTTTATTGTAAATGAAGCAAAGAAAACTGGCTTGTAGTGATTATTTTTAAAACAAGTTCCCGTTATTCATGCATGACCATCCTCACGTCTCACATCTCACACACAGTAAATTGCAGAGTATCGTGTGATGCTGGAAATAGCTCGGCGTTATTAATAGAAGTAGGTAACTCGTTATTAGTACAGGTAAGTACGCTAAACAGAGAGTAATAATATCTTGTGAAGTTAAATAAAGCTACGAGTTTATTCTCGGCGTCGGCGTCTTCGCCGCGTGAAATTATTTAATAAGTTGGTAGATAAATAAGCTCTGTAAATGCAAGCTGCTAATGTTAAGGGCGTTGGAAAAGCTTTTCTTACTTACTCGCTCAAAAATAATAACGACTTTGTTCTCTTCCTATGTTTTTTACCCGACTGCCGAAGGAGGGTAATGTGTTTATCAGTCTATGTATGTTTGTATGTATGGCGTTCCAGAGACCAAATGCGTTGGCCGATTTTGATGATTCGTACGACAATCGATTCATCTTAACCCTGCGAGTGTCACTGGCTACATTAAAATTGGACAATAGAAAATGCCGGATTTTGGGTGCCATATTGTGAAGGCACAATTTTTTTTCTTCCAAACCCATCGTGTGGGATATCAAAATAAAGGGTTTTAAGAGGTGATTTAAAAATATTTAATACTTGTATGTTTAAAGGTACCCAATTCGAAAAAAAAGGACTAAAAAGTTATAAATAAAAAAAAAAAAAACAAAAAACCCGACTGCTTCAGCGAACTAAAAAGACGTAAACAAGGAGAAAATCATGCTGTGCAGGCGGAGGATACACTAGATTTTGGTCAGCCAGCCCGCGAATATGTATCTTCCGACTGCACAGTATGATTTTCTCCTTGTTTACGTCTTTTTAGTTCGCTTTTGAAGTAGTCGAGTTTTTTGTTTTTTTGATTTAACTTTTTTTTTTGCAATATATCTATAACTAGCTGACCCCCGAGGATTTGCTCCCGTCAATTGGCGACCTACCTACCTACTCTACCCACCTACCCTACCTACCTACCCACCTACCCTATCTAACCTACCCCACTCTAGCTACCATACCCTACCTACACTACCTACCCTACCTTACCTACCCTACCCTACCTATCTTAACCTAATCATGTAGTACATAATTTTTATGTATATCATCAATATAATTTTCTCAGCGCACACCAAATAATGAATTTTATATGCAACATTTTGCTACTTTGGATTACATTAATGCAATTTTCATAAGGATCTCTATTTTTTTTGAAAATGTATGCCCATGACCTTCAGGAATAATGTAACTTTAACTGGTGAAAGAATTATCAAAATCGGTTCAGTAGATCCAGAGATTACCGTCTACACCGTCAAAAACTTACAATTCACAAACTTTACCTCTTTATAATATTAGTATAAATGTTAACTATGAAAACTTAATAACCTAACATCATAGACTAGTGCGAAAAGTACCGATCTGTGGTCTTGGAACAATTTGCGTCGATACGTGACTAATAAAAAGGTGTAGATACATCTAAGGATCATTTTTTGTATTCGCTATCTCATCGCACTATCATGATAGTCGTGCTTTTTGCGAAGATTAACCTCCTTGAAGACGTCATCCCTGTTGACATCAGCTTACGCTTATTATATTATCCGAACAGTATCCGGTTTGTCTGCCACAATGAGCCCACAATAGTTACATGAATCATCAGTTCCTATCATTTAGGTAATGACACTTTAGGGTTCCATCGCATCATACAATATATTTGAAGCAATGCTGATGAATGAATATGTACAAAAATAACTGTTTTCTTTAAGTAATTGACATCAACTCTACAAATGTAAAACAATATATCTATACCTTTATTTTTAAGCTTCGATTTCAAACACGGAATTAGGTACTACGATAAAGTTTTTTACATAAATGTACAAACTGATTTATGGACTGCAAATTATAAGGAATTGCTTAAATATACGGAAAATATATGTTACTAATAGGTACGTGTACTGCGCAGTTTTGAGCTAAGATCGCCGAGTTCCGCGGAATGAGCTGTTGCGTGGCGAGTGGCGAAGCTACTTGTTGAAATGTTAGAATTCGATAATTCCGTTGGGAATATTAATTTTAGCCGATGATTGAATTTTTTACAAGGTAATCAATGAGTCGTGCGCTGTGACGGGGCGGGTTAGCTCATCCGCCAAACATTTTGGTGGTTTTTGTGATGGAAGCCGCGAGGAAGGCCTCGGCCGACACGACTTCTAAACACAAATGACGGCATTGCTATGTTCACCTAGAGGTGATGCTTTTACCAAGTGCTTATTTACATACGTATTTACAATATTCATATAAAATATTTATTTTACTTTTCGATTGTCTCGGAACTTGCATCAAAACAAATTCTATCTAACTAACAATTTTATGTTGCAATGAAAAGCTTTTAGGTCGTTAAGTTTATTTTCATATTTACTCTGTATTAAATATTCGTGGGGTAGGTATTCTTATTGTCCCAAAGGTAAAAATCCTCATTTCCCATTAATGTCTTAGAGTTTATGGAATATAATTATGAACTTCCTAGGATCCACAGCTGTGTGAGCATGAGCAAATAACTTTGAGAAAATACGGTCTCCCTACGGCTTGGGTACGTGCTTGTAAAGACGCTTCAGGTAAAATTTAATTTACAATTATGCCTTGTTCTGAACGTAGGAGGACTCAACCTCGAGTCTGATCATTTAAGAAAAAGGTCAGAAGCTTCAGGTTTCTCCTTTACAGTTTCAGCACCAATGGCTGGTGAAGTGTGGTTTTTTGCGGGCTACTAATTGTTATTACTAGTGGTTGATGGCTGCAGGCTGCAGTTGAATTTTCATTAGATCAGAATTTTTAATGCCCAGTTTCTCTAGCAACGTCAAATTCTGGCATTTAACACTAACGCTTTATCCTGTTGCAAGCCGTGTGTCTGATGAAATTTTCCATCAGTAGAAATAACGTAGGTACCTAATTCCATTCAAATTTCATACTCTATTTAACCCCATTAAGGAATAACTTTTCAAAAATATTTTCGTGCAGAATTTCGTGGTCCGAGAAACAGTGACGTTTTCTGTCAGTGAATAACTGACTCACAGAATTTATTGAGTAGATAGAATAGATACCTACAACTGGATACATTAAAGCTGTAGGCTGTACTTCGTAATGATATAAATATCATCACCATATACAGATACTTTTAATTTTTTCGTCTCTTTCATAAAACGTAATGACCTTAGTAATAAATGGAAGGTTCTTTTTGCGACATGATACCCATTCATATAGTTGAATGTTATTGCTAGTGTCGGTACGTAACTACGTACGGTTGTGTATAATGTCACGTTCAATAGTTGAATGGAATCACGCGCACGCGTATTACGTTCTTATGTATTAGACATCAACGCTAGCGCAGCGTGGTGTGCTGATGTGCTCGTCACAACTTCTGCCACGAAGATACGCAGAATCAATGGTGACTAACAAAATATTTATAACTGATTACTATCAGTTCATTCTTAATATTAAATAGCATTGATGGTTGATTCAAAATCTTGGGTTTTTAACAAAAATTCGGTTATACAACAGTTCCTATTTTATGCTAGATACGGATAATCTAGAATAACTTATTTCTTAGTGCAGATAAACTTTTAATGTTTATGTTTTACTGTTAGGTAGTTATCGATATACGAAGCGAGCGGACGAGAAGTCTACTTACGTATTACAATCAATTATACTATTAAGTAATAATTATACAATGTAGCGTGTTGCGCCAAGTGAGAAGCGACCGTAGCACGAGGCCGCTGCTCGCACATTCCCGGGGGCGCGCGCTGTGCTCATTAATGAGCTTCGTTGTAAAATAAGCTGAGGGCTCTTAACTGCCATCCTGCGAGATTGCTTTTCGTGGTCGGTATCTATTAATAGTTATTTATAGGCAAAACTGAAAGAATTGTGAAGCACGAGTATAGTTCGTGATGGACGTCTGCAGACAATGCGTCAGAGTCGTGCATCATTCGTACAAGAATGACCTTAGGTTCTTCTAAACGAGAAGGGTTCTCGGGTTTTATAAAAATGCCTGGTCACTGATGCAAGCCCCTTGAACGTTGTAGCGTGTGTTATCCGCAGCGCAAGGTACCTAACGCATTCGTTTGCACTTCCTTATAACTTTATACCTAGTTAATTATGTTTTATCAATATCAATTCTTTTGTAAGAGTTATCTATACCAATATTATAAAGAGGAAAGATTTTTTGTTTGTTCGTTTGTTTGTACCGTATAGGCTCCAAAACTACTGGACCGATTTTAAAAATGCTTTCACCTATGGAAAGCTTCATTATTCCGGAGTACCCTAGACTATAATTTTGACAGGAGCGAAGCCGCGGGGGTCAGCTAGTTGAACATAAAAATGGCAATATTTAGATAATATATTGGTTATTTTATGCGATAGAAGGCATCTAAGCTGCAGTTTCTCATCAGAGTGTTGTAACATCAATCAAAGCTAACGGAAACGACACTCAATCACTTTAAAACTTTTATTGCAGCATTTTGATTAACTAAGACCTTATGCACATGTACAATCTATGTATAAGATGACGCCTTCGTGGATATGCCAGAATTGGACCTATGAAATTGATTTTAATTTGCATAATGTTACCGTTTGAGTAATTTAAAATTTTATGGACAATCAGAGAAAAGTAACACATCAGCCGTTGCTGCATCAATACTAATTTGTAATATTGTCGGTAAAAATTAAATAAAACAGGATAAAGTTTGTTATCTATCACTTGGGTGTTATGTTTTTCCAGATTGCAATTATTTGCGGAAAACAGATCTACTTGTGTAACAACTTAGTTTCCAGGATATTGTTAATATGTATTAATAATATATTCTTTACAGCTCTGTGAAGCATGGTGTGAAATAAAGGAGTCTATTGTAATAATGTAAAATCGATCAGCGAAGCGCACCCAGCGATGACAAATTAGCTAATGCACTAGACGTGAGAGCACGCTAATGACAAAGAACAGCGAGCCCACGGCCGGCTTACATGTCGCGCCGCCGTGGATGGAATGCTAAACTCTTTGACAAGTCCAACCACCAAATACCAATAAAAAACCAAAGCCACGTCACGCTTGCAAAATTCCTGACCATCTCGTACGTTTCTGTCGAGAAGCCAACACTAAATGCAATTTTTCAGAAATTAGATTTGGATGCCACAGACATATTACCGTTTGGAAACCTTATTTTACATGCGACTACGCAAAATATTTTACATCTGTTCATGAAATATAAAGTTTATCTGTGCCATTGTTTGTGATAAAATGGTGCTAAAATCAAATATGGATACAACTTACTGTTACTTTCAAACTCTGACCTTTTCAGGGAAACGTGAAGAATAAAGTTTAACTTCCTATTTGGGTCATTGCTTTAGTAAATTGTATACAACCGAGAATTAATGATGGCGCTACATATTTTTTACCGTTCCGTTTAGCGTGCGAAAATAAATGAAAGGTAATTTTGGCACAGAACAGTTTAAACTACGCTGTTTGAAAATTAGAGATTTTTTGAGGTAAAAGGTGAGTACGTCTGTCGGTGAATCGATAAAATAGAGTCGGTCCGAACGCGATGGCATGTAGGCCCGTTCTAGATACCCTTGAACCTAAAGTGGCAGCTCTCGGCCGCGTTGCCAATGACCCCGCACGCAGGCGCCCGCGCCGCGCCGCGACCAGCTCGCTCGCTAATTGTTATGTAACAGAGAAAAGTTACGTGCATCGTCCGCTACGCATTCAAATATTCGGTACATGCCAATTTTACGTCGTTGTACTTGCAAGTACACTTAATTGGCCTCCAAAATCCCCACGCCGCTGATATTGGGATACACAAACAGGTTCGGGAACGCGAATGCCGCTTCTTGCCAATCCCGAAGGGAAGGTAAGGTCATTGAACTTACACGTCGCATGCTACATCTCGTTCCTTACTTCATAGTTCTTGTGATTGTAAAATATCTTTGTTATTATAAAGGCAGACGAGAATTCGCAAAAGCGAGTAAAACACCTTTGATGTCTCTTCGATTTATGGGACAAGCACTGAGAGTTTTGCTCTGTAGTGAGAGAATCTTTTCAGTTCAGAAATGTTATAACTTAATATAGTATATGGATTAACAGGCTTTTAAAACAATGCCCGCTGATTGTTTATGTTAGATCTTTAATTAGTGCGATACAAAAATATTGTCTTATGAAAGTCTCTAGAAGGAAAGCTTTTTAGTATGAATTACCCGAGGCAACTGGTTTCAGACGTTTAACAGACATTTATAAAAGAACTAAACACATTTACAAGAAAATACAGAAAAGCATTTTTGGAGAAAGGCAATTTACCGCGATATTTTAGTACTTTTATTTATTACTGAGAGGCCTATCATGATAAAAGGGATAATCTAAGAATTCTTTCTTATTTCAATCATGAGATTCATATGCAGTTACGCCGTGTCTTATGTCTGGAAACGGATCGTTTTTATTGCCAATCGTAACATTAATTAAGAAATTCCTAACTTGATGCTCTCTGGGCAATTTTCAGAAATCATTATCACATAAAGGCTTAAAGGGAAAATAGGCTACCATGCGGATACGAGCTTAAAAGCTTTATAATATACAATAATGTTTACCCAGAGGAAGGTTTTACAGGTTTTCAGCATGACAAAAAGTAGGTGGAAATTGTCTATTTTCTAGTTTTGGCTAAGACGAGAGAAAAAAAGAGATGATTCAAAATTATTTTACTTCGACTGTACACATAAAAATGGTTGAGAAACAGTAATTTGTGTAACTATGCGTCCAGAAGTACCGTTAGTAGCTCCAAGTGAAGTAGCAATCTATAACACGAGTACTTATTAGTTGCTGGGTACCTGCATAGCAATTATATGCATGGTAGTCAAAAACACGTGTGTACCATAAATCCAAATAAAGCACTCAATTCGGAGGAGTACGTACTACAGCTACGTAGCGATCCGGCTCACTTGTACATGTAAGAGTGATGTTGTTAAAACATTTTTCTTCTCGTTTATATGTTGGGCAAGAGACTGCGCGACTGCCGCGGGCTTTTGTGCTAGAATTTTGATTGATATTTTTTGTCAGCTAACTCGGCCACAATAAGATGACAGCGGTAACAAGAAGAGTGCGAAATAGACTTAGACGTCGTAACTGAAAGTATCAAGGTTAGTCGCTGGCGGGGCGGCCGAAACTCGGCTAACAGTAACAGTACACCCACGCAAAAACTGAGCACCCAGAGCGCCTTACACCGCCTGCTCGGCTAGCACCTTTGTGATCCACCTATTCGATTTAATGACACGGAAATAGTGAATGGATCGCCAAACAAATACAGTCAATGATAAGGATTTCATTAACACAACGTACGAACTCGTTTCGGACACATGTAGATCTCTGTGCCAATTTTTTCTCTATCGAGAGAGTCGGTCGGTGATTGAAAACGAACGACTAACCGATGAATTGACGAGCTTTTCAATTACAAGTTGGTCAAAATCCAATTAGCATGTTGGTCTTCAAATTACTCATACAATCGCGAGCACTTTCGTTTCTGCAAAGCGGCGGCTGCGGCGGCGCGGCGGCGCTGGCCACTGCTTGTGTTGAGACAGCTTTCTCGGCCCCATTCTTGACCATGACTCGGACGGCGCCGTGTTCTCATAGTCGACAAAACGATGTATCTATGTCGATTGCTTGTAGGCGGCCTTGAGCGGCAACCATTAATTTGTGTGCAGAGCCGCCAGCGGGATACCGTTAGGGCGAGCGCCTGAATCTTATGCCCACTCACCGACTTCACCAGATAGACTGGCGAACTTACACTAGACGTTCGTTAATCATAATCATGCACGTCAAACACTTCCTCAACTACTATCGGCTGAACAACACTCGTAGGCTCGCAGCGATCCGTGGGCTCTGCATCTGATGCTGATCTAATGCTTGGAATTTTAGATTGAGAATTGAATTATTTTTATGCAGAGCTCTAAGAAAAGAACATAATGCAGTGGAACGATTTTGAGTGGGTTCATTGCTTTTTCAAAAACAATCTTAAAATGACGCATTAAAGTCCCACTACTTACGATGTGAATGCAAACATTGATCAATTCGAGAGACTCGACGAGCATATTTGATTTTCACACGCGAAATTCTTCACAACATGCTTTGTGACTAAGCGGTGACCTGTCTTAACTACAATAAAAGAAATTCAAATTTGAGTTTTTGTGAACTTGGTACCTATAATTTAAATATCATTCATATTAATATTTTTAAAGATTCGTCATATATGTTAGATTTTTTCAGAAATGTCCATTAAGTGAACCTGATATTTTTTTTTTTTGAGAAGTAATGTTGTTTCAGTTTCAAGGAACAAATAGTATAATAACTTCAGTCACAAAAGTACTATGTAAAACAAAATGTCAGTATTCCCAAGCCTACAGAAGCAGTGAAGAAAATACAGTGGTGGTGTTCAGTAAGCTAATTTGGTGGTGATGACCGAGAGATAAGTGTACACGTACCGAACTATCTAAAGTGGGCAAGGCAGCGTTCCACGACGCCTCGCCGCCGCGCGCCGGTGTGATCAGAATTTGTTTATGCGCCTGGGAATAGCTCAGTCAGATAGTGCTCTCATTCGGTCACGGAAAATCCTTAGCGTTTTTAAGCGGAACGCTTTGCAACTACGAATGAAGCTGTGCATTTAAAAAAACCGTAGACGACGATTTACATGCGAATAAAATTACGTCTTTATAAAATTCTCCAAAATCGGCGAATAGCAAAAACGGGACATTTTTATAAAGAGAAAAAGCGCTTTATTTACTTGAGTTTAGTTAAGGATCAGCTTAACTAGCTTTAAAAGTTCTATATACCTACGGGTATGGTATTCTTTAGTTAGTTTTTATATGATCCAATCTGAATGCAGCAGATTTGACCTGGATAGTGCCACTATGTACCTAACGTACCCAGGCAATGTCTATTACGATTGTCTGAATGTGCACAATGCCAAAAAAGTTGCACAAAAGATATCGGAAAGTTGAAAGGCGATCTAGCGGTCGAGCTCTCCCAAGCTTAGATTCAGTCGTTCTAATTTCGTCCTATGTCAGTTTATGTTGCGGGGCGGATCCTATGTTAAAGCCTTTTTCATGCATAAAGGAATTACGCAGAAAGTAGCGTTTACAGGACTTATAGGATGACCTAATTTGATAAACCTTTTTTTGACGTAAGAGTGAAAGTACTTATTAAAAGCTTATGAAATAATTTCGGGTTGTCATCGGGGGTAGACCACAACGGCACCGCGGAGGATTGGGGGCCGTTGGTGGACCGGAGGCCGGCGGAGCGCGGGGCGCGCCGAGTGGTGCGTGCGACACGACGTGACAGCGCGCCCGCCGTCGCCGACGTGAGACCATTGTTGCCTTTAATAGATAATTAGTTAGGTGCCGTTACTTAACACGATCCGATCGCCACCATCGGCCCACATCGCCAAATTGCCACTAACTGCAGTGCACTCCGCGCCGCCGACGATTTAAAGCAATACCACAAAACTGGAGCACACTACATGTTACTAGGCCTCTACTTATGGCACTTTTGGATACTTCAATTTAAGGTTTTATCTATTCGTAGGTACTCAATCATTATTGCCTCCATAAAATATAAAGAAAGAGTTATTTCTGTATTTTTCAATAGCGTAAAATATCAATGGTTTTCAGAGCTTCATCAAACCTGAAACTGAACTGACATGGGTTATGGAAAGGTTTGTAATATTTACTCTTAGCAGAGTTTCAAACTTAAAGCTGGAGGTTCGGTAGTTGTAGTACTTGTAAGTGCTTTTGATATTGTTCTAAAGAGTTCGAGATTGAATACAGGCTTTTTGGTCTACATTTAGTTATCGCATTAAAAATATTTTATTAGGAAACAAAAAAAAAACAGTACTTCTTTTACAATCTGTTAGAAATGACTCCGTATTTTTTTAATTGTAAGTCAAAGACGAAAGATTTAATTACTCTAATCATAATGCCCAACGGCAACGAGCAAGGCAAGCTCAAGACAACGACGCAAGCCCGCCGCCGCCGCTCGGACGCTCGGCCGCTCGGACGCTCGGCCGCGCAGCTAAAGCTCCCTTTATTAACTGTACACCAGCATTGTCTGTATTTGCAATGCAATTCAGTTAAATCGTGTGTATTTGCAAACTGAATCGAAACTAATTTGAGTGTTTCTGCATTCTCACGAAAGTTTTAAGTGGTAACGGTATATATATCTTTCTAACTATCTGATATCTTCAAACGAGCAATTCTACGTATAGAACTTGACGCTATGGCTGCGGACCAATCACCTTTTGACTTAATCATTCAGTTTTGTTTAATTGGCAACATTCAGCTTCTGACTGAAATCTCAGTTCGATTTTATTCGATTGACAACACTTTATTTTTCATAAGTCAAAATACTTGATTTCGATTAGATGTTAAAAGCTCCTCTTTGCCAGATGAGTTCATGGGCCAATGAAGGAGCGAGAAGAGTCTATGCGTCGTTTTGGAGTTGAAAATAGTTGCGAGGAAAAGAGTCGAGAAGTAAAGTGGTGTGTATGAAGTGGTGTGTATGAACTTGAAAAAGTTTGTTTTTGTTGAGGAAAAGCGAAACAATTTGTGACCGAATCCACTGATTCGTTGATTGGACCAAGGACTATCTATAAAACGGCATAAGTTACCTGCTTTGCGCATGCATTACCCACATTAAGCCCACAAGGCCGAGGGTATATTGAAGATAACCCTCCTGTTTCCGACATTTTTATAATCTGTATCTCCGGAAACGGCTCCAACGATTTTAAAGATCGATCTTAAAGGTTTCATTTTTAGAAAACGGTACTATTTATTTAAGTACGTCCTAGACTACATTACAAAAACCAATGGCGGAAGTAAATAGTTTAGACGTTACGTCGATAAGAGAACTGTTCATCTCAGTCCATATCAGTGTACAAGAAAACGCGGAGATGTACATATTGAGATACACGCCGAGATATCGTTGAATAATCTCAATGGGTAGGTACTTATTTCTTATAGTCTCATAACAGCCTCGGCGCTGCTGCGCTGTTATTATTTCATTACAAGTTTTTGCAATGTTCTTCGATAATCATTTACATAGGTATCCATAGTATTTATATAGATAATCGACAATAACCTGTATAAGCACAATTTATCGCATGAGCAATCAGAGATGTGTGAAAACTTTGCTCAAATGTATGAGATTCAGAGCTTTATACAGTTATGTGTAGTGGTTTTTCCAATCAGTAGAAGTTAAATTGCATAATGGCATGGGTTTTTATAGCATACTAGCTGACCCGGCAAACTTTGTTTTGCCATAAAAACACCAAACATTTATCTACCCTACCTACCCTACACTACACTACGCTACCCTACCCGACCCTACATTACCCTACCCTACACTACCTTCCCTACCCTACGCTACACTACCCTACCCTATCCTACACTACCCTACCCTACACTACCCTACACTACCCTACACTACCCTACACTACCCTACACTACCCTACACTACCCTACACTACCCTACACTACCCTACACTACCCTACACTACCCTACACTACCCTACACTACCCTACACTACCCTACACTACCCTACATTACACTACACTACCCTACACTACCCTACACTACCCTACACTACCCTACACTACCCTACACTACCCTACACTACCCTACACTACCCTACACTACCCTACACTACCCTACACTACCCTACACTACCCTACACTACCCTACACTACCCTACACTACCCTACACTACCCTACACTACCCTACACTACCCTACACTACCCTACACTACCCTACACTACCCTACACTACCCTACACTATCCTACACTACCCTACACTACCCTACACTACCCTACACTACCCTACACTACCCTACACTACCCTACACTACCCTACACTACACTACCCTACCCTACCCTACTATACACTACCGTACCCTACACTACCCTACCCTACCCTACCCTACCCTACACTACCCTACCCTACACTACCCTACCCTACCCTACACTACCCTACCATACACTGCCCTACCCTACCCTACACTACCCTACCATACACTACCCTACCCTACACAAAGCAAAAATAGCTTATACAATAGCAATAAAGCTCAAATTGACTCTACGTTTTAGTTAGAAAACTTTTGTATGGGAAAAAGAAAAGGGCTGTTTTTTTTTTTTCCGGCAATAATTAGAATTTTTCTTCCCGTAAAAACCATCTTTGAACTTCAACGAACATTTAAAAAAAAAGAATTGGCCAAATTGGTCCAGGCGTTGTTGAGTTATGCGCTTACCAACACATTTTGCGATTCATTTTTATATAATAGATAGACTAGCTGACCCGGCAAACTTTGTTTTGCCATAAAAATACCAAACATTTATCTACCTTACCTTACACTACCTACCCTACACTACCCTACCCTACCCTATACTACGCTACCCTACCCTCCACTACCCTACACTACCCTACACTACCCTACACTACCCTACACTACCCTACACTACTCTACACTACCCTACACTACCCTACACTACCCTACACTACCCTACACTACCCTACACTACCCTACACTACCCTACACTACCCTACACTACCCTACACTACCCTACACTACCCTACACTACCCTACACTACCCTACACTACCCTACACTACCCTACACTACCCTACACTACCCTACACTACCCTACACTACCCTACACTACCCTACACTACCCTACACTACCCTACACTACCCTACACTACCCTACACTACCCTACACTACCCTACACTACCCTACACTACCCTACACTACCCTACACTACCCTACACTACCCTACACTACCCTACACTACCCTACACTACCCTACACTACCCTACCCTACACTACCTTCCCTACCCTACGCTACACTACCCTACCCTACACTACCCTACCCTACACTACCCTACACTACCCTACCCTACACTACCTTCCCTACCCTACGCTACACTACCCTACCCTACACTACCCTACCCTACCCTACCCTACACTACCCTACCCTACACTACCCTACCCTACACAAAGCAAAAATAGATTATACAATAGCAATAAAGCTCAAATTGACTCTACGTTTTAGTTAGAAAACTTTTGTATGGGAAAAAGAAAAGGGCTGTTTTTTTTTTTTCCGGCAATAATTAGAATTTTTCTTCCCGTAAAAACCATCTTTGAACTTCAACGAACATTTAAAAAAAAAGAATTGGCCAAATTGGTCCAGGCGTTGTTGAGTTATGCGCTTACCAACACATTTTGCGATTCATTTTTATATAATAGATAGACTAGCTGACCCGGCAAACTTTGTTTTGCCATAAAAATACCAAACATTTATCTACCTTACCTTACACTACCTACCCTACACTACCCTACCCTACCCTATACTACGCTACCCTACCCTCCACTACCCTACACTACCCTACACTACCCTACACTACCCTACACTACCCTACACTACTCTACACTACCCTACACTACCCTACACTACCCTACACTACCCTACACTACCCTACACTACCCTACACTACCCTACACTACCCTACACTACCCTACACTACCCTACACTACCCTACACTACCCTACACTACCCTACACTACCCTACACTACCCTACCCTACACTACCTTCCCTACCCTACGCTACACTACCCTACCCTACACTACCCTACCCTACACTACCCTACACTACCCTACCCTACACTACCTTCCCTACCCTACGCTACACTACCCTACCCTACACTACCCTACCCTACCCTATCCTACACTACCCTACCCTACCCTACACTACCCTACCCTACCCTACGCTACACTACCCTACCCTATCCTACACTACCCTAAACTACCCTACCCTACCATACACTACCCTACCCTACACTAACTTCCCTACCCTACGCTACATTACCCTACCCTACACTACCCTACCCTACCCTATCCTACACTACCCTACCCTCCACTACCCTACACTACCCTAAACTACCCTACACTACCCTACACTACCCTACACTACCCTACACTACCCTACACTACTCTACACTACCCTACACTACCCTACACTACCCTACACTACCCTACACTACCCTACACTACCCTACACTACCCTACACTACCCTACACTACCCTACACTACCCTACACTACCCTACACTACCCTACACTACCCTACACTACCCTACACTACCCTACACTACCCTACACTACCCTACACTACCCTACACTACCCTACACTACCCTACCCTACACTACCTTCCCTACCCTACGCTACACTACCCTACCCTACACTACCCTACCCTACACTACCCTACACTACCCTACCCTACACTACCTTCCCTACCCTACGCTACACTACCCTACCCTACACTACCCTACCCTACCCTACCCTACACTACCCTACCCTACACTACCCTACCCTACACAAAGCAAAAATAGATTATACAATAGCAATAAAGCTCAAATTGACTCTACGTTTTAGTTAGAAAACTTTTGTATGGGAAAAAGAAAAGGGCTGTTTTTATTTTTTTTTCCGCAATTATTAGAATTTTTCTCCCCGTAAAAACCATCTTTGAACTTCAACGAACATTTAAAAAAAAGAATTGGCCAAATTGGTCCAGGCGTTGTTGAGTTATGCGCTTACCAACACATTTTGCGATTCATTTTTATATTATAGACTAGCTGACCCGGCAAACTTTGTTTTGCCATAAAAATACCAAACATTTATCTACCTTACCTTACACTACCTACCCTACACTACCCTACCCTACCCTATACTACGCTACCCTACCATACACTACCCTACCCTACACTACCTTCCCTACCCTACGCTACACTACCCTACGCTACACTACCCTACCCTACACTACCCCACCCTATCCTACACTACCCTACCCTACACTACCCTACCCTACACTACCCTAAACTACCCTACACTACCCTACACTACGCTACACTACGCTACACTACCCTACACTACCCTACACTACTCTACACGACCCTACACTACCCTACACTACCCTACACTACCCTACACTACCCTACATTACCCTACATTACCCTACACTACCCTACACTACCCTACACTACCCTACACTACCCTACACTACCCTACACTACCCTACACTACCCTACACTACCCTACACTACCCTACACTACCCTACACTACCCTACACTACCCTACACTACAATACCCTACCCTACACTACCCTACCCTACGCTACACTACCCTACCCTACACTACCCTGCCCTACCCTACCCTACCCGACACTACCCTACCCCACACAAAGCAAAAATAGCTTATACAATAGCAATAAAGCTCAAATTGACTCTACGTTTTAGTTAGAAAACTTTTGTATGGGAAAAAGAAAAGGGCTATTTTTTTTTTCCTGCAATTATTAGAATTTTTCTCCCCGTAAAAACCATCTTTGGACTTCAACGACCATTAAAAAAAAAGAATTGGCCAAATTGGTCCATGCGTTGTTGAGTTATGCGCTTACCAACACATTTTGCGATTCATTTTTATATTATAGATAAGATACGACGATTTTATAAAGTATTTGGTCTGGCGCACGAAGGGTTCCGTACTATTATCGCAAAAAACGGCAAAAAAAAATACGTTTGTTGTATGGGAGCCCCCCTAAAATATTTATTTTATTCTGGTTTTAGTATTTGTTGTTATAGCGCCAACAGAAATACATCATCTGTGAAATTTTTAACTCTCTAGCTATCACGGTTAATGAGATACAGCCTGGTGACAGACAGACGGACAGTGGAGTCTTAGTAATAGGGTCCCGTTTTTACCCTTTGGGTACGTAACCCTAAAATGAATAAAATGAAAAGTCACTGAAACATTTTTATTTGTTATTTTATGTTGCCACATATGTACAAGATTTTATAAACAAACGAATGCAACTCTAGTTTCTTCTAGTAAAAAACTAATTACAGAACCTTCGCATTTTATGATATCACCATCGCACTAATTATGGATGTTCAATCACCGTAAACGTCTCTAATGAACGGAAGGTCGCTACAAATAAGACAAACAATATCGTACCGACCGCTGGAATCTTTATTCATAATTATTTACAACGTGAAGTTAATTTACGATAAGCTACGCATTAAAGGCAATGAAGGGCAAAAGATGAAATGTCATCACATTACGCCATCCCGCGTCCGTCCGAGTCGTACGAGCCGTACGAGTCGTGCAGGCTGATGTGATACAGGCATAATCATAATCGTAGATTAAATAATATCTCGAGATATTCTGAGCCGGATGTGAAGCACAGCATTTGCATTTTACAGACTGATATCATGTGCAATTCCAGGTATCGTACCAGTTCCTACGTACGCCATGCAATAAACTTTTCTGTTCAAATACAACTGATATTAATTCGAAGGGTATTCAGCAAAAACTAAAATAAAAGCGTCGGCCTACAACGAGGCCTGACAACTTGTTTGATACCTTGCAAGTTCATAATCGTGCTTATTATAACTCCCTTCATGTTATTGCAATTAGAACATAAATTCATAGTGCTATTTATGTCAGATAGTTATTTCAACACTATTCTGTAATTAGCACGTGAGGACCAGGCGAGAAAAGACCTCAGTACGTACCGCATACAGTACAGAGCAAGGTATGAACTTAGAATTCAAGCTGAATTTAGAACTTTTGTTGGGCTTTTTGGTTTCAGGTTTTATTGGTCGTGTAAGTAGTTAGGTGCCTTTTTAGTTCCGCCAATTTTGGTATTTCCGTAATTAAGATGACTGCAAAAAATTAAGTAGTAGGTATACCACGATTACGAATAATGCGATTAATGTTAAGTCATTTCGCTAACAGCCTAGTCGGGGCCAGTAAACAAAATCCGCGGAGCAGGTCATGAACACTGGCAGATGAGTCACAGTACAAGGAAGATCAGCAGCCATGCCGTCATGCCGCCGCTGCCGCTGCCGTTGCTGCTCACGTTTCGACGTTTACAACGAATATAAATTCATTAATTATATATTTATAACAACGCTTCAACATTGGCGTAGTCTAGGATTTGATTAATCAGTCTTCCACACCCAATTAATCATTATTTTGAAGGTTTATTGTGTGTTTATCAAATTATTATTAACTAGCTGACCCGGCAAACTTTGTTTTGCCATAAAAACACCAAACATTGATCTACCCTACCTACCCTACCCTACCTACCCTACTCTACCTACTGTACCCTACCTACCCTACCCTACCTTACCCTACCTACCCTATCCTATGTCCGTCTCCTGGTTCTAAGCTACCTCCCCGCCAATTTTCAGCCAAATCGATTCAGCCGTTCTTGAGTTATAAATAGTGTAACTAACTCGACTTTCTTTTATATATATAGATTAGCTGTGCCCGCACTTCGCTGCCGTCAACTGCCTACCATAGCCTACCTGTCCCCCATACCTGCCTACTTATTTATTTTATAGGGCCATCTCAGAGCAATGACTAAAGAATAAATAGTCATTGCTCTGAGAGGGCCATTCTTCCACGGAGAATCTATATACCGCCATTCAGAAATGACATCAAATCAAATGCACAACGCCATCTGTGGAATATGGAGTTCAAATGTCTGAGTATTGCGTCTGTTCTTGAATACTATAAATTCATAAATTTTTGAATGAGTAGAACCGATTGCGATGAAACAAAAACTAAGTAATACTTAAAGTTACGCACAATTTTTATGTACAAAAGTTATCTAATGTAGATAACTAATAGTTTCGTACATTTTACGAGATGCGTGCACAACTACTACAGTCAAACAGACAAATGGGTTCTGTTGGTTTTTTTTTTAACACCCTAGCAATTTTCTTTTGGAAATATTTTCTATGTACAAAAACGACTTTTCTACAGATTTATTATATTTAAGTACGATTCACGGTTGTACGATATGTATTTATTTATATTATTATGTCATGTGTGTGATTGATGATGTACGAGCATGTCTAATTAGGTGGAATGGTGAGCAATATGTCGAGTTATATGTATCCTGAGAAGAGCAAGCAGTGAGCCCATATGGTGTTAATTTTTCAGAACGTATGCAGCCACCTCTATTAATAAAAGTATTTCATAGAAGGTGCGCGTGCGGTGGTGCGGCGGTACCTCTGGCGCGTGTTGTGACGTCATGCTTGATTTATTTTCGGGCCCTAGACGATCCCAGGCATTTCTCGCTATTGTTCGTGCGTGACACAAATCCGCACAGCTCTGAGAATCGTTTTAATATAAACATCCAGTAATGACAGGGAATAGGTATTAATGTTTTGTATGTAATTTTATTTTATACCAAACATTTCCTGTTACTAAAGTGCGCAATTATTTTTTGTTACTTAGATCAAGTTTTCTCGCTCGCGCTCTGCGCAGAGTGCAAACGTGATAATTTAAGGAATGGTTCAAAAACAAAAACATTTTTTTTTATTTCATATAGGCCTGCCTACATAGGGGGCACTTATAAAACGTCGACAAAAGGTGCACGCGGTTCGGGTTGGTCGTTTCCTATGGAGAAGAACCGGCAAGAACCTCCACGGTTACTCTTTTAAAAAATGGTTTGGCTTTACAAAATTTCCATGTTACAGCATTAGTACTTAGATATGGGGGGACAACGTAGGCCCGACAATAAGTCGTAAGAAAAAAAAAGGTTAGTGTATATGTAGTTCTTTCTATGAGCGAACATGGTAATATTTAAGCAATTCCTTAGTTCTTTTTTCCCTGTCGTGTGCGAGTTGTTTGCGCTGCTCAGTAGCGCGTTCACTGCCCACCTCGTTTGCTACATCATTGTTTTGGACGACTGTTTCCGCCGTTTCAGTAGTTATTTATGGCCCAAGTTCTGATCACTTGATTAGGGAAACTAAATATTCTTTTAGAAACTTCTATTTAACGAAAATGATCTGCGAAGTTCTAACTTATCTACGTAATATTTTTTGACCTGTATAAGTTTGATTAAACGTCATTTAGCATTGTATAGGTAAGTGAAACATGTTCAGATTATGTTTACTGGAGAAAATGAAAAGCTTGTGGCTAAATAATAACAGCCGCACTGGTCGATCATCAAGGTTAAGCAACGCTTGACGAGTTCGGTCCGTGGATGGGTGACCATTTCAAAATACTGAGTTTCCTCCGTGCCTCGGCAAGCACATTAAGCCGTTGGTCTTGGCTGTCATTTGAAGATCTTTGACAGTCATTACGGTACAGTAGCCTTAGATCTGACACCAGTCAAGCCAAGAGGTATCGTACGTGTTACCCAGTAACTGGGTTGTGGAGGTCAGATAGACAGTCACTTCATGTAAAACTCTTATCTGAATCTGGTTAGACTGGAAGCCGACCCCAATGAAGTTGGGAAAAGGCTAGGCAGATTGATTTTTTGTTTACTTGAGAAAATGTATGATATTTTTCGTCACCACTCTGCATACAAGAGTCCGCATACGTGATGCACCAGCTACAGTTAGGATGTACCTCCACAAACTTAGTAGTCTGCTTCGTAAGAGCTTTTATGAACTATGAGTATCATGTGAAGAAGACCCATTAATTTCTATAATTACGGCAGGTCTTTGCTCAAGCAACTGAAGGAGCACGGCTGGGTTTTAGTCAGTAAAAGACTGACACCCCCTCCTGCTTCTTCCACAGCCGTAGAAGCCAATGGATGATTTCCCACCCAAAAAAAAAGTTCTGCACGTATGCTGCAGGCTTAGGTAAAAATGGCGCTTATAATCTGTTTCAACATGAGATAAGCCTTATTTATCTACCTTATGGCCGAGATGCGCGCCCTTTTTACTTATGACGGCAGCTTGAGGTACGATGAGTCAAGTGCTACGTTTTTATATTCTGGTTTCTCCCGGATCTCATATTTTAATATTCGTGACATCTTAATACCTGGCTATTACACGCGCAGTGCGTACTCGACCTAGACATTGATTCTGAAAATATATTATCATCCTATATTATTGTGTCCATTATAAACTCATTAGTGTAGCGGGCAACGGCACTCGGGCCGGGCGCCAAATTACCAACATTATCAATTTATACTCGCCGTGCACAAACAAAAAAGTCGAATGTAGATGGCCGGTTCCCGTTAACAAATTCGTATTGTGCAATGTAGGAGAAAAATTGTAACGCGTGTTTTGGGCACGCTGTTTTTGTGGTTGGATTTGATACCGCTAAGGTTCACGATGTTTGTACATATACAAGTGCTTTCACTGCGTCTCACATCAATCATAGCGCGGCGCGGAGCGTGTGCCGCGCGGGGCCGCGCGACTCCGCGAGGGCGCCACCGCACGGCTATGACACTTCATTAAACTTGTAATTTATATCTTACAAAACGATTTATCGGATTTTAGAGTAGACTAAATATTTATATTGTCGTAAATTGCTGTAAACTGTCGATGCATCCAAATGCACACTCACCTAATCAACAAATGAAGTAATTAGGAAGGCAGAATAATTATCTATACAGTTATAGCCGTTGAATTATTGTTCACGGTATTTTATTCGGATAATAAACAACTACACCCGATAAGTATTTAACTTAATCGTCTATTCATTTACTAAAATCGTGCATATCTAACAGGTAATGTAATACTTATATTTGTTTGAACGGTTTCAGATGTTAAAGGTTACTTCCTAGTTTTTCGTGCTGCGAGCTTGCGTAACAGAGAGCCTCGTCACGTATCTACGGTTCAGATTTTGTACGCTGTACACCATTTACTTACTATTAATAATAGGCAAACGATCGGCCTTCACAAGGACGCAGCAAAAGGTCGTTTACGATATTTTCGATTCAACAAAAATCAAATGCGTGAACGAATTATCATATTAAGCTGTTTTTAATTGTGTTATTTTTTTAGCAACTGGCTGCAAATTTAAGTAAAATAAACTTGTTAAAAAAGCAATTTGCACGGCGGCACTTGTTAACTGCGTCTCGTCTGCCTATATCATTACACTCCCTTCGCGCGCCCCCTAGCGGCTGGGCAGGGCGCGCGGTCCGCGTCTCTGCCAAACTTTCCCACCTGAATCCCATTTCCCTCAAGTGCTCGTTCACTGCCTTGATCATGTCTCTGTGATCTTTTTAGGGTTCCGTACCTCGAAAGGAAAAAACGGAACCCTTATAGGACTCACTTTGTTGTCCGTCCGTCTATCTGTCAAGACCCTTTTTCTCAGGATTGCGTGGAGGTATAAGCTGAAATTTATATCAAATACTTCAAGTCTACTGTCCCTTTAAGCTATGAAAAAATCAAACTTCTAAACCAACGCAATCAAAAGATACAGCCGTTTATGCCGCAAATTTTCGACACTCGCAAAGGAATCAAAACCTACAGGGTACTTCCCGTGAACTCAGAATCTTGAAATTTTGTACGAAATAACGTCTTAAAGCACAGATAAAGCAAAAATTGCGAAAACTGTAAATTTTTAGATAAAATACATAAAAAAAAAGAAACCGGCCGGCCGGCCACTTTTACTTATATACCTACAGGTTTATCCGGAACCGTCGGTGCGCGAGTCTGACTCGCACTTGGCCGGTTTTTTAAACTTTGTGTATCTTCTTTAGCAGTATTTTATCCGAGACAATGCCCTTTGCAACTTTTAATCGTGTTGTCTTTATTAAACTTTTAAAGCGAATCTGTTTTTGTTTTCATATCACAATCGCTGAAGTTTTCAGTACAAAAAATGGTTGTAAATCAATGTTTAACTCTCCCAGTCGTTCTTCTCTGTACCCACCTGCTTTTAGAATAATGGGTGAGTAGCATATCTAAATATGTAATTTAATAATAATTTAGTAGTTGGACGATGCCTTTTACCAAAGGCTTTAACTACATGGGGGTGTATTGCTGAGCTCAAACAGAAACAGTTCGACAAAATTCGTTTTTCAGTGCCAAATAATTAACACTTTCCGGGACAGACCGCCTCTTGACGTTATGTCGGTATATCGTTACGTGACAGTACGGCTAAGGGCGGTGAACTTTATTTCATGTAATTTGGCAAACCGTCGATAGCCGTTGCTTGCCCATAGTATTCCTAAGAAGCACATGATCTAGTGTCACATCACGCGACTTCATTTGTTCGTGGGTGTCACGGCAAACTCTTTTCGAGTCATTTTTCAACACACACATACGCAGTGCTTATGCACCAAAACAACACATGCACACCGCCGACAGGCGTAGACTGAGCCATACAAGTACAACGTCTGTGGCCGTATTTGTCATATCAAAAATTTAAAAATATATGTAATGAGGTAGTACGGCTGTAGACGGTATGACAAAATGTATGGGATTTTGAAGTGTCATATCATTACATTTGCAAATAGTCAAGTGACCCGGAAAGTGTTAATAAAAGAAATCTGGCAAAGATTTATCCGTAGTTTTAAAAACTTGTCTTGTTCAGTTTTACATTTCCTACAATTTTGTCAATAGTAAGTATTTCTCAGACACCCTTTTTACCCGACTGCCGAAGGAGGGTAATGTATTTATCAGTCTATGTATGTATGTACATATGTATGTATGTTTGTTCCTATGTGGCGTACTAGAGATGAAACGCGTTGGTGGATTTTGATGATTCTTACGTCAATCGATTCGTCTTAACCCTGCGAGTGTCACTGGCTACATTAAAATTAGGCGGATTTTGGGCGCCATATTGTGGAAGACGAAATTTTTTTTTTTCGCGCTCCACCGTGTAAGATATCAAAATAAAGTGTTTTAAGAGGTGATTTCAACCACCATGACCAACATGTATAAGTAAAAGTAAAAAAAGATCATATCTAGGTACTATATTAAAAGTGAAATTGGCTTATCCCAAGTATAATATTCATAGTTTGTACCAACTTGTCTCTTATTACATTTATCCTAACCTAAATTTATTAGGTCGTTGTTTTGTTTGCTCCCCTATATCGCTCTCTAAAGATGTGTTCTGCGCTCAATAGGTGTATTATTCTCAACTTAAGCTCAAAATATTTGAAAGTGTATCGTGAGAAGGAACTCCCTGATCCTAATATCCATCAGTTCTTCCTAGCTGATCTGTAAAATTGGTAATATAACTCATAACTGCACTTAAATAAAAACGTGAATGCAGTGTTTATGTTAACGAGTTTACTTGATTAATGTTCAATTGCGGAATCATGATAGTGGAGGAGATACTTGTGGCCACTTCCTCTTCTGCAAGGATCGTCGAGAGTTCGTGATTTATCGCCGATCGCCGACCGCCGACCGCCGACCAGTCCGCGGCGTTTGATTTCATACGTACACATCGATTTGCATGTTTATTATCGTGATTATACCTATTATAGTAGCAGCAATCACGAAGCCACGGTAAACATTCAACAAACGACTCGTTTGTATTGTACCTGTCTAAAACAGATTTGTGAATGGAAATCTAATACGTATCTTAATGCGTAGAGACAAACAAATACAGAGCTGATAAATGACCTCGTTATTGTAACGGTAGGAGCGCTGCATGATTTTCATTTCTAGGTCACGATAAATTTCTTTATAAAGCATGTTACATGGTCTTTAGGTAGATCATGATTTGAATATTTTTTGCAAGAAATCTGGGAGCTATCTCGTTAATATCATGTATAGGTATTGTAAAATAATAATAAAGAAACTTTTGCAATAGTGTTATAATGCTGAATAACTCTTGATTATAAACAAAATTACGAGTAAATAAAAGTTAAGCAATATAGGTTGACGTATACAAGGATAGAGATAGAATGCGCATAAAGCTTCGGTTGACCTTTTTATTCAGCCGGTGCCTTCACCTTAAAAATGTTTATAAGCATTTTCACAATAAATCTCAATATTATCTTCTAATCAAAAGATATTCACGGGCATTATAAATAATAAGCTCTCGTATGTTTCGTAAACATAAAGGGTTCGCGCATAATGCGTGTTGTGTGACTCAGTCCTCGGACCCTGACGTTCTCACAAAGGTATTCGCAGGAAAGGCTTATTAAGCTATTAAGATAATGTCACCGTGAGATCTGAAAACGCTAAATGAGCTGCAAAGCGATGGATGTGTTAGATTTGATACGGTATCCGTTCGTGCAATTTAAAATTATCTGCGACCGCTTTGAGTCCAATTAACCATTTCATTGAAGTTATTCGTGTTAAAATCAAAATACACGTCGACACAGATAAATAACCTACATATAAACATGCAAGAGCACTCATAACTGTTAGAGTATCGGAATAAATACAGGGTGTGGGGCGCGGGCGTACATTAGCTGATGGCTGGCCGAAAGAAGGCCGCGCCGCGACCTTCCAAACGGTGGGCGCCGAGCATTGACCGCAGCTTTGGATTGCGCTTCGTCACACTCAACTGGCCGAATGATGGCGGGTACCTGGCCACTGACTACCTATACTAATTAAGTATGTTGCACGACCGCATCCGCGTTGTTAACTTCGCGAAATAAAAATTTAGGAGCGTTTTTTTCCAGAAACACTTAAGAATAGGGATAAAACTGATAGATATTTTACAAAAAAACTTTAGCTTTTTTTGGTTCAACAGTCATTGGAGCATCATTATCTTCATCAAGTTCATTGTTGAACTTGCTTCTGGCTCTGTAAGGTGTTATTAAAACAGACTTGCCTTTTCGAATGGTGTCAATGTAACTATAGACTTTCAGATACATAAAGATCGTAGTACAGACCTCCTTTACAGTATCTATAGTATTGATTACACGCCTCTAACCTCTTAGATACACAATTGGGGGTCGAGTGGAGGAGCGGAGCGGAGTTCTTGTAAATGGTGTCAAACTTTAGCATTACTGTAGAAGTAGATGCTATATTATTTAAAGCTCTCAAACTGGGAGTGGTTCTCGACAACCAGACTACATTTTAAGCTTCTTCAAAGGTAGGTGTATACATTTAAAGCTTACATTAATATAAGCTTTTCACTTTGCACTTAGTGAAAATATGACCTACCTATGTGAGATTCGGTGAGATTCACCCACAGAGAATGTATACATTTGCTTCGATGATTAACCAGCACGCGATCTCTATGTTGGTGGCAGTGCTCGTCTCCTCAATTTAACTTTGCTCTACTTTGCCTCTGCCCGGTATGCTAGTATTATATTATCTGTGGCCCGGTGTAATGACAGCACCTTTTCTGTGGAAAGTTTTTTAGTCTTTTGTACCCAGAAATTGGTATGCAATAGAGTGTATTTCAGAAAATCAATTGGAAAATAGGTACAGACATACTTCGATTAAATATTGTTCTCGAGCAGTGATCCTAAATCATATCCTGAATTGCTAATTGCTCAAATTATTCAGGGCCAAGGAACTGAGAATTACAATAATTGATATGATGTCAGCCGATCGAAGTGTAGATGGAAAAAAGTGGCAGAAATTTTAATAACACGTAACTGATTGATTCTTTAGATATGACGCATCAAGTTGCTGTTTAGGAGATGTTTTCATCCTTCAAGTATGCCTATTTACCAGTTATGTGTTTCGCTGAAGCCGAGGATTTAATGTATTTCAAGTTCTTCCCGCAGGAAAACATTCAAACTTGTTTTCTCGGAAGAAAAGGCTATTACTATCATTGGGTGTAACTAGAGTCGATTTTATGACGGCATAATAACATACAAGGGAATAGAAGCAGGAACTAATTAAAAAAACATAAATATTGTTACAAATGGCGGCGGATACAACCTGCAGCTTGTCGTCACGATAAAGGTATTATTTCGAAACACAAAATTACATGTGCAGCGGTACTTACACATCACTATTGAACCGCTGTGTTTGTTTAGTAGTCACTTAAATAAACTTTCTGCGGTCACAGGTTATAAAATTACTTTTGGTCTTGGAAAAAGATATCGAAATTATACATAAGTATAGTCAAAGTCTCAAACACGAACTGTTATTATTATAATATTTTAATAAAGCTATAGTAATTTGACTCTGCGCGGTCACAGTTACAATTTTAGAAGAAACTAGGAATTCCTATACATCGTCTTTAATCATGCACAAAAATGTAGGCTAAAGACGATACAGTTATTAAAAGCGTTTTTAGATTTCACAAATTATGCTATATCTAAATTTGTTTAATCACGAAACCGTTTTCTTAAACGTTTTTTTTTTAATACCAGTGTTAAATTCCTTCTCGCTATTCTCTCATAATTATGTAGTACTACCTAAGTCATACATGAGGGCTAGGTATAAAGGAAGTGACTAACCATTTCATTAATATTCTTAAAACGACAACATAATTACTTTTACATACATGGGAAAGTGAGTAATATGTATGAACACACAACATATTATTAAACCGCAAACAAAAAATCGCTGTAGCAACTCGATTAGAATGCATACTTAAATATTCTTCCCTTTAATGCGTAGAATGATGGGCACTTTATTCCAGTGAGCACCTCTTAGTGAACTTCAATTTAAAAACAGTTAAATGTCCGTACTTTATTACTGTTAGTTAGAATTACAAAGGTCTAATCACAGACTAGCAATTTCCTTGCACATAAACTTATTTTAATGATTTCCTATAAATCACAAATAGAGTTCGTTGTCGCTGGTGCACTGAGGAGTTACGCAGCCACAGGAGACACCAGGTACTCGTGTACAGGTACATACCTACCTGCTAAGAAGGTACTGCAAGGTGTCGTCTCTATTTTCTTTGCTCATTAGGCACGTGTGAAAACTTTAGTTCCTTACGTGGTGTTACCACCGTTACATTGGCTATTGACATTATATATGTGGGTATTAGTAGCTGCCTATATAATTATTCTCTATTTACTTACAAGAATAAAACAAACACGGGTGTTTAGTTAACACTTCTGCATACCTCTCGAATTAATTTTAAATTCACGAGCTCGAACCCCAATCTAGAAAATAGACCCCAATAACAGTTTAAAATTTTATTGAAAATTACATCTAGAAATCTGAATCCATATTTAAATTGGCAAAAAATAAGATATGGGATTTGTGGTCTCGAATTCCCCAAAATCCAAAATAATTGGCCAATTACAAGTTCGTTGTATTTGAACGATTTATTTCACGTATTAGCACGTTTTTTATGTTCTTTTGTGTGATAGAGTTGTGATAATTAGTTGGTTGTCGCGGTGGTGCGACGTGCGAGTGTGTGAGACACGTGTCTGCGCCTGCGCTTATTGCTCTCTGTTTGCATAAAGAGTGTAACGCCCTTTGTGTTCCTTGTTTTGTTACAAAATATTGAACACCGTTTTATTTAACACCAACTTTCAAATTACTTATGACTAGATATTGACAGCTAGAGTTCGGTCATGTTCAAAAAGAGGTTACGAAACGTCACTAAATTATTGAGACGGAAATATTGTAGAGAAGTACGAAGTAGGCATGATAATGTAGGTACTTAAGGCGGTACCCCGAGCAAAACGCCGCGCAAGCCGTTTTTTGTGCTGTTTTTAGGAGCTATCTACTCGTTATTTAAAAAGAAATATCAATTAATAAAAATACATTAAATTTCTACATAATATTGATTCTAAAATGGTAGATTTAGTTTTTTTTTTAATGTTGTATATATTTCACTAATCTACTTCCAAAAAAACATAAAAATGAGAAATAATTATTGATATTATGCATCTCCTCGTAAAGTGTTCATTGATTATTTTTTGTACTAACACTAATGGATAGACAATTTAATAACGAACATTTTTGTAGAATTATTTTTTTCAAAAGACCAAAATTCGATTTTATAAAGATTTGATTCTAAAATCTGGGCGTATTCACTACTGTAATTCATGCGCCACCAGTGCTGCTAGACCAATAGGAACGCTCATTTCTCATGCCGATTTTTTGGTCAGGGTACCGTCTTAAACTACCCGTACAATGTATATACAGGATAACAGAAGAGCATTCACAGATATCCGTTAACTTCATCTTCTAGGAATTTTAATTGAAAGAAGATAAATAAAGCGTTACACATAAAAATACTTATTTAGCGGAAAAATTATTCACCATTTTTGTGGTTACGGGCAGGTCGTTCGGGAATAGAGGATAATGCGTAATGCTTTAGGCATAAGCTGTACTATTTTTTGTGCATTGGGGCTGTATTTGTAGGTAAAAACACAATGTTTTTAATAGAAAAATCCACATACCGTTTCCTTACGCTAAGGAGCCAAGGAAAACTGAACCTTTAAAGGAAATAAATTTATCATTTCGTGTTGACGACAGTCCATCTGGGAAGGGAAATTAAATTACTTGATAGCGGTCGTAAAAAAATTTATGAAGCTCGCTTAATTCTAGTAATAATACGTTATTCGGACAGTTTCCTTACATCAAGTTGACTAGCAGGCCTTTAAGTATAATATCAGAAACGGTAACTATGACAAAAATAAAATTAGCAGGAAATGAAATTCAATTCGGATGGTCCAAGTTTCCAACCTATCTTTAAAGATAAATTGCAAACTTTAACTAATTTAAGTATTCTGAGCTGCAGTCAAGTACAATTATTTTGTATTTATTCTGTCAACAAGCTTAATGGTACACCGCGATCATGTTACAACGCTGGCCACCAGTCGGATGGGTTCCTATTGAGCCAATGGTGGTGCGCGAGCGCAATGCACAAATCTACGCAATGGATGCGCCAAAGCGGGAGAGCCAATGAACTTAAGACGGTTATTGACAGGTATTGCGTTAAGACAAATAGAGGTTCCGGCTCTGACACAGACCTCCGTTCACTTGACCATGTACGAGTGTAAGTACCTATACGACCACAAACCTCCTGAGAACTTCTATGTAAATAATCACCGAGGGTAAATACGGAATTCTTGTAAGCAAGTATGTAAGTACCTTTATTTCCTAACTGTTCTCGCGTGTTCGTCTGCTCGAAGCAACAAAATTTTAAGGAAACGTCTACACTGCACGCTGCCAACGAAAAATTATTCTTAAATAGGTAACTAGTGAAAGGAAGTTAATTGATTTCCTTTTCATAAAGTTGTAGACGCTTTTTTTTCTTGAACACAAAGTCACATTTACCTACTTATCTGTGTAATCCGAAAGCTATTGTTAATGTTTTTTTTATTATTTATGAAAAGTATTCAGTGAGTTTGGTTTTACTTTCTGTAATGAAACACTTACGTTCGGCTGTGAATGATTGGTAATACATACACGGATTATGCACGTTCATGTTGTGGGAAATACAAGAGAAGAAAGCTCGCTTCATCGAGATCAACTTGTACAATTATGTCAAGTACCGTTGAGTGGAGAAGTGGTCGCTGCTGCCCAAGTTTGTTTACCCTGCGCGAAGAGATAACTACCAGATATATTTGCGTTATATTTGCATATTTTTTGTTAATAAATTCATTAGTGGGCGGATTGTTAGTGGCGCTATTACATGCGATGATTAACTATCATCCGATGTGTATCAATTACTTTATTAGTGCAAGGAACAGTAGTTTAAAATTACATTACATGATTGATTGTTCGCTGCGTTTAAATTGTGATTCATTTTATTCTTTGTTGCTTTTATTGATTGCTATAAGTACGTATCAATGCCAAACTTTAAAAGCATTTTTTTTTAAAGGAAATGCATTTTAATTGAAATAATTTACAATTCTACACAGTACAGCAGACATAGTTATGTTAGAATTATTTACGCTACCCTAATTTCGATTTTAATTAGGTATAATTTTAGTTTCGAGGTATTGCTAGCCTTTTTTTTGTGGTGGGAAATCCTCCAATCCAAAATCCGCTCTGGGTGAAGCGGGAGGGAGTGTTAGACTTTTACTGACTAAAACCCACCCGTGTTCCTTCAGTTGCTTGAGCCAGCGCCGCGGTAACTCTTTTCAAATTTATCTGCGACCCAGACAGGCATTGGCCTTAGCGGACCCCGTCAATTTCCTGACATCTCTTTGAGGCGCGCCAGTTACCATTAACCTTTACTTAAAATAACCATTTACTTAAAATAACAGTTTGAAAAACTGCAACTTTTCATGAAAAGTTACCTACATGAAAATTTACTTACGTAGGTAGCTAATAGGAAAATAGAGTGACAAGAAATGTTTATTTCTTAAAGATGTTTCGTTCAGCTTTTGTTAATAAAATAAACATTCATAAAAGCTGTAATTTATTCTCCACATAACATATTGACTCATTATGTTGCACTGTTGATTTTTGCCCCAAACATCGCTAAAACGACCGGTTCTGGGTGAAGGGCCGGGGTAATGCCCTAATCGCCAGGCTCAGCAGGTGGATTGGTGATATTGCTATTATTTATTATATGAAACAGTTTCACATTAATTTGGCATCTAATACGATTAAACAAGGGATATCTTTTTTCCCCCTTTTTCCAACAATTCGTGAACCTTTATGAGCGTAGCAACACAGCTTTTTATTGTTACTAGCATTTCCCGCAGCGTCGCTACCGTGGCCTTTTGCTTTTTTCACAGGACTTTTTTGGATCAAAAAATATGTATATCCTATGTCACTCCGGAATAATGTAGCTACATTATTCCGGAGTGACACATGATATAAGAAAGAATTAATTTTAAAATCGTTTGAGTAGTTTTTCAGTTTATCCATTACAAACTTTCAAACAATTAAATATTTCCTCTTTAAAGTGTAGAAGATTTAAAAGAAAGATAGATAAATATATATAAATGAGATGATGAATATGAGATGGATATATAAATATTTTACATAATGTATTTCAGACAGTCCTTTTAGAGACGTAATGCCGTAGGTAAGTACTTACCTCGTTTACTTAATTTGATCTATAAACATGTTTTTACGATAAGACGACGAAGAGTCGTACGGAGTACCGTATTCGCCTTCTTCCCTTATTTATGTGACACGTTTACATAAATATAAATGGCGTTACTTAATTTTCGCAATTGGCAAAATTTTCTTTTGTTTCATATGACATAGAACTTTCCTGTTACAGCCGACGATTTAGGTCTCATTGTTCGAACGGACTTGATGTATTCCTCGTAATTTAAATAATACCTACAAGTCCGCTTATTGAACACAATAAAGAAGTTATTTTCATGCAGTGTTCGAGTGTGGCTGTACATAAAGGATCAGTTATTTTAATAGTTAATAATCTAGCTTTTTTATGTGACGCAGACTAGTATTCATAATGGGGAGTCCTCTAAGTCGTTTCTTGCGATAATATTGAAGCTGCGCTGCTGCGGGTGTTTGATGGCAAAGAGGAAGAAATAAGCAGGATTCATCAGTCGCCAGTGCGGTGGTTATTGATTGTGACACGTTAATGGGCCATCTTGTGAGCGGTAATAAATCACTCGCTCCCAAGACTGAACTGGCGACCAGCAGATTGACGTACAACCGGTACAACTTATATAAGCACGGTGCGTTGGACCAGCAACTCGTCTATTTCACACATTTACATAAATGTTTATCCTTTTAAGCCAGTTGTAAGCCCTTTTGTATTATAAACTATCACCAGATTTTATCTTAGAGGTACATCTCCACATCCTTCCTGTCCGTTCTATGTTTTTTTTTAATAAGGAAGGATATGAAGAGACCGTGTGATTGAGACCAACCAATTTGCATAACTGTTATAGATATCAAATTTTAATTTTGTTTTTGCTAAAACTTTAATAAATTTTGTTTTATATTATTTATTTTTAGGTTAAGCAACGCTTGCCGAGGTCGGTCCGTGGATGGGTGACCGTTTCAACATACCGAGTTTTCTCCGTGCCTCGGAAAGCACGTTAAGCCGTTGGTCCCGGCTCTCATTTGAAGATCTTTAAAAGTCGTTACGGGTAGTCAGAAGCTTGAGATCTGACATCAATCTTGCCAAGGGGTATGGTGTTACCCAGTTACTGGGTTGTGGAGGTCAGATAGGCAGTCGCTCCTTGTAAAACACTGGTACTAAGCTGAATCCGGTAAGACTGGAAGACGACCCCAACAACAATTGGGAAAAGACTAGGCAGATGATGATGTTTTATAATATTTATTTTTATAAATTGGACCTCCAATAAAGATCATTCAAGATCATCAACATTGCGATTGAAAAATACCAATATACACTATAATTTCCTGAACATAAGCTCTATGTATTATACACCAAGGTTGAAAACTTGGTCTACTTAGTTGTTCTATCTAACAAAGGCGGGTTACGTGACTTTTTTGACGTCGACATAAGAGCCATTTTGTTAGGATTCATCCGCCTTCGTGAGATGTAAATGATAAATGATAAATGATTTTATTTCTGTAAGTTGGTTTGTACAAACACTTTTACATGTCGATCATATTTTTTAAAACTAGATGAGGTCGGCGTTTCCTATCTGACTACTCTGAGAAGAAAGGCCGAAACAAACTCAGAGGTCACAGTCTCTTTTAAAGTCTTGACAAAAACTTGGTTATATCATGTGAAGACCATGTAGACATATGTCTGAAATGGTCTTTTGAGGAAAGAACCAGCCAGATTGAGTGGACCTGTCCAGTCAGTGCACGCATTTCTCAATAACCGAGCAGCTCAACTCAGAATTTACGGAGCTCAACGATTCGACGAACAATACCAAAGAAAGGACATTCGGGTAGGCCGCATAAACTACTCAAACTGCCAGACCATGAGTAAAAACTAACTAAGTTATAATAAAAAACAAAAATCCACATAGTCTTCACATTCACAATAATAAAAAAATAAAAAATATAATACTTTAAAAAGTAAATATTCTTGTCATTGCAAGAAAACAAAAAAAAATATCAAAATTAAAAACAAAATTCACGGTGCAAAATATAAAAAAATCAAAATTAATTGGAGCAGCTCAATCCCAAGCCTTTTTATGTATGTTCTATACATACCTATTAGAACTTATTTCTTCGGTACTTATGAACTTGATACTGATTACCAAAAGATTAAAAACTTGCAGGTCCTCGAGCCAGTAGGTAATTGCAGGAAAAGTGAAGAACAGTGTGTAAGTTAGGGTCACGTCAGTCAGGTTGACGTTTGACACATTGTGGAGCGGCATCGCGGCGTCGTCGGCCCCTCGCAGCACGGCGGCATCGCGCGTTGTATGCACCGGGGGTCTGCGCCCGCGCAGATCGCGCGCCACTGGAATGCTAGCCAAGCGTCGAGATTAATCGTTATACAGCCTAGACTGTAATGCAGTATTGTTAATTTTAACGATGCTGTCGTGTTGATAGAATAAATTTTATTGCTTTCCTGACATCTTCATGAGCCAATGACCCACAGTTACTTACGGTACTGTCTAGCAATGTCAGTGTTTAGCCTCGCTATGTACCTCCATCCTTAGCACAATATGTGTTCTGAGTACACTCGTCGAGAGACGAGAAACTAACGTTTTGTCTCAAGTCCTATATTAATAACTAAAATCATCCTTTATAAGTGTCGTGATACCTGCTTGTAGCCTGTTCAGCGATGTGTGACAATCTTTTTTTAGAATAAGTGTATTAACGGGTCCGTTTCCCAGGCTGGGTTATTTATACCGACGACTTTCTCGTTGCGAGTAATTTAAAAACATGCAATGGTCTCAAACGTGCACACGAATACAGAAAACAGGCAGATATTATTACGGGGAGACCAATAATGATTGCAGAGCATTACCGTTTAATCTCATTAAATATTTGGGTACCCGGTCGGTACAGTTACTTGCGCAGTTCGGTGACGACTTTGCAGTCCGCAAGCGTTATACCTAGTGCTTTATTTATATTCACAGGTTAAACTTATTCAACAGATTTGAATCTTAAGCTTGATATGTAAATCGGCTTAGAATTCTTAAGAATAAGGCAGTCAAGTGCGAAACGTGGATCGTGGGATTTGTGTTTCGTATAATTTGCTTGTTAGGCATCAAACCACTTCGAACTCGTCTCTCTTCGAGCTTCAAGTTATATAGGTGAAGTGCTCGTCATCGCAACGATACTGAAATAGTTCTTTAAAGTAATTACACGAGTATAAAATATGGTAACACTAAATTCCTTTGTTTCTTTTCGCAGCATGTTCGTAAATAAAAACGAATCATCGCGTGGAAAGCGTTGGTAACACAAATATCAAGTTGTTTCTACTCCGTAATAGGGAGTAATCTACGAGCCTCATTATGGAGTCGCCTCTGGAAACATACAACATTCCAGTGGAACGACAAAAAACTATAATACACGTATTAAATAAATTGTATTTATATCAATACACAAATTAAATAAATTGTGTTTAAATCAATACACAAATCAAATAAATTGTATTTATATCAATACAGAAATTAAATTACTTTTCGAATTTAGTGTGCCTCGGAATGCAAAGTAAGTTATTATGTGTTTAAAATTCTTGTTCTTGTATGTGCAAGTAAGTAGTTATACAAGTCTTGTCTTGTTCAGCTTCAAGTCTGCGGCGACCGAATTGATGAATGACGTGTCAAACGATTTGTCTCAGTCTCGACCCTACGGCATTCAATAGACTTCCATTGATCGAAAATCCAATAGCTACGACTAAACTCATTTACCTACTGGGCAATAATGGGGACATTGGTACATCTACGTTGGAAATGCTTCGTCAAATAACATGGTATTCGAATCAATCTGCCTAGCCTTTTCCCAGCTACGTTGGGGTCGGCTTCCAGTCTAACCGGATTCAGCTGAGTACCAGTGCTTTACATGGAGCGACTGCTTAACTGACCTCCACAACCCAGTAACTGGGTAACAGCGGTACCCCTTGGCTAGACTGCTGTCAGATCTCAAGCTTCTGACTACTCGTAAAGACTGTGAAAGATTTTCAAATGACAGCCAGGACCACGAGGCACGGACGAAACTCGGTATGTTGAAATGGTCACCCATCCACGGACCGACCTCGTCAAGCGTTGCTTAACCTTGAAGATCGATCCGTGCGGCTGTTATTATTTAGCCACGAGCTCCTCCATAAGTATTCGGATGCTAGGCTAAAACTAACTTATTTTCATGTCAATAATAGACTTAAGAATGAGCTTCACGCTTCACCGGGTGACAATGATGTCATTACAAAATTACGCAAATCATTGAATTATAAAAAATACAATATCCCCTTGTTTGTCCTTCCATTGTGAGACAATTGGTCAAAGTGATGTACTTATTATAGTCGTGGAAATCTGCAGGTGACTAAATCTGCAGTTCACAAATCGATACTAAAAGTTACCTAAAAGTTTTGGTACCTATATGTTTTGCTTGATCATTATAAGGTCTGCTGGAAGAAATTTCTATTGAAATAAGCAGGACCTTTGTGCTCTTCTATCTTTATTCTTTTTTTCTCTGTTAAGTGTTTTGTGTGTACATAAATAAAGTGAATAAATATAAAAGCACATTTTCTTACTTTTTAACCGACTTTCCATAAAGGAGGAGGTTCTATGCTCGACTGTATGATTTTTTATGTAGGTATGTTCACCGATTACTTCGTCAATTATGGACTGATTTAAAAAATACTTTTGAGATAGTCAAGATCTGATGAGGGGATCCCATAGAAACTGAGGGAACTCCTCAAATTTTATAGGCATACACATAGCGATTTTGGTATTTTCATCAATATGGCAAGCATTTGCATTCAGAAAGTACCATTGGGTGAAGTGGAACTGATGGAGTAGACCACAGATGCAATCAATGATAAGTATGTTTTGTGTAAAATATATCTCGAATAAGTAAAAAACTTAATTAAAAAAATCAAAAAACCCGACTACTTCAAAAGCGAACTAAAAAGTCGTAAACAAGGAAAAAATCAGTTCGGTTCGGTTTTTTGATTTTTTGAATTAAGTTTTTTTATTTGAAACTTTTTAGTTAGCTTTTTTCGAATAAGATACATTTAAACATATAAGTGTTATATTGTTATATTGTGTGTTATATTTTTGAGATCTCCTCTTCAAACCCTTTATTTTGATACCCCACACGATGGGTTTGAAAGAAAAAAAAATTTGGGCCCCCACAATATAGCACCCAAAATCCGCCATTTTTCTATTGTCCAATTTTAATGTAGCCTATGACACTCGCAGGGTTAAGACGCATCGATTGACGTATCAATCATCAAAATCAGCCAACGCGTTTGGTCTCTGGAACGCCATATAGGAACAAACATACATACATACTTACATACATGCATACATACATACTTACATACATACATAGACTGATAAACACATTACCCTCCTTCGGCAGTCGGGTAAAAATGAGTAATAAATGGTTCTAATGAAAATGGCACCATCGAACTGATCGGGTGATGAAGCCGGAAGTTAGGCACCGTAATAAAACAGTGTATCCCAGTCATATTTAGGCTAGTTGGAATTGTTATGAGAAGCCCTCTGGCTATATATGATTTTCATGGTATGGAAGTTGATAAACCAAAAAAAAAATAAGTACCAAAGACACCGACTTCCATAAAGAAATTTATTTTTCGCTTTGTAGTGAAAATGTCTGAGAACTCGATTTATTTTTTTTGCCTAAAAAGTTTATTTATGTAGGTTATTTATACTAGAAAGATGCTGAATATCTATCTTGTGTCTGAACGCATCATGGCTTGTATTATTTTATATCTCATATCTCCTGGTCATTGAACACATTATAAATAAACATTCTTATTAAGCGACATAATACGTCATTTGCTTTTATTTTTAATGAGTAGGTACTTGTTATATGACGTGACATGACGTTATGATTATTGGTTTATTATTTATTTGCGTACTAATTCGCCAGCGACGGCAACGCAAGCGTAGCGGTTACGCATGGATTTGCGCGTAGCAATTCGTAGCTGATATAATATATCGTTGGTGTATTCTCAGTTACTGAAGGAAACGAGTTATATCATCTTGCTCGTAGGCGGAGGGCTAACAACCTTGACGACCTAAACGGCGTCCGAGCAAGGGAGGAGTGTCAGTTCTTTGTTCTCAGGGTGTGGATTCCCATCATCGGACCTAATTATTATCCGCTCAACGAAAATTGTTATCCAATTCAAATAAAGTTTCCGATCCATTTGTAGGTGAAGTAGTGAATGTGAAGTGTTTATGCAAATTTTTATCGGCCTATCGTGCGCTATTGTCATTCGAAACCAGAACAGACTTTAAGTGGCCCATGAGAAACCAAAAAACCGACGACGATTGATACCGGTTGGAATCTGCACACTCCGTTGGGGAAAACCACCAGCAATAAAACCCAAACAAAAATTTGAAAGTTTTTGGGACCTTTGTTAAACTTTTTGGAAACGGACCTATTTAAAATTAATACTGTTAGCCTTTAAATAGTAGTCCGTCTTATTATTTCCTATTTTGATTATTTAGTACTTGAATACAAATAGATTATTGTCACTGCTAGCTGTCCCAACATGTTATAATTGAAAACAATAAATTGCGATTATAATGTGTTTCGAGCAGGAGCTGAGAAAAAACAAATGCTAAATGTGCAAGTGACAAGTTGGACACTGGTTGTTTGTATCGTTCGGTTTAATGAGACGCGCGGTGCTGTGAGGCTGGTGGAGTTTTTCATTGGCTAAATTAATTCGTTGAACTGCGTACGACGCTTCGCATGAGGGCTCACTAAAAAGCGTATGGGAACAAGCGGAAGTGCAAACCATTACCAAATGTGTGGCTGGCATTTTTCTGAGAAGCCGAGCTTTGTTTTAATCGGCGGCCAAACATTTTTTGCAGATGTTGTTTATTGATCGTCTTTTTTATTTTTATTTAATATCAGAAATTAAGCTAGCTTTTTCCCATTCGGACAACAATATGCACGAACAGGTTGAGCCGTATTAGGATGATAGAATTAGAACTTAGAACCTTTTCAACTGTCTGACAACTTTTAGCTGATGAATAAAAATGGCGGTTTGACAGCTTTTGTATAGAAAATATGTCAAATGGCCATTTTTATTCCTCAGTTAAAAGTTATCAGACTATTGAAAAATAGACCCTTAATTAAATAAATGACGTTGTTGGGCTGCTGTAGACTAAATGCTAATTTACGGAGCTGTAATAAAACGTCCTTTAATAAAACTATTTAGCGCAATGTCTGTCCGCGTGAAGATTGCTTACTCAGAAAAATAGAAGTTTCCGTAGAAAACAACAGAATAAATAAAATAAGTTCGTGCAAATGCAGCTGCGAGCAAACGAGAATATTGCATATAAATAGTAATTTATCAGTAATTTAAACTTGAGCTTGAAGTGAGGCCATATTTTCTTTTAATTACAGACTAAGCGTAGGTAAGTTTCTTTTTGAGGCCTGCATTTGTTTTAATCAGCAAAAACACAGTTTTGTGATAAGTTTAAAGATTGACTTGGTACAGGACGTCTATGTCTTTCCCTATACTAAAGCCAAAATCTTTTGAGCTGTTTTTAATCGACCTAAAAACAGAACACTAGAAAGCGAAAAAGTCATACTTAGAAGTCGGTGTCTTTGGTAATATTTATTTAATATTAAACCTATTGTTATCCGTTTTTCGAAAACGACTTCGGAAATTAAAGTTATTTTTCGCTTTTTAGTGTTTTGTTTTAGAAATCGGTTTGTTTTTTAGTTACCTATCTCTTTTTAGTTTTAGTAGGTAAAATCTCTATGATAATGAGGTTTGCTGTAAGAGAACCCAACTAAGGGTTAAGCTCGCCTTTGTACATAAGCTGTCCTTTTGTATTTCCATATGTGTGTTTTGTGTAAAATAAAGAATAATAATAATAAAAATCGTTTATAGCCAATGACCTATCTCATGACGATTTCCGATTTCCATTGGAACCCATCATCAGATCTTGACCTGATCACCATGGGACCATCTGGGAAATATAGGTACCCTTAACATAGATTTAAAAAAAAAATAGATTCTGACGAATTGAGAACCTCCTGTTATTAACCGACTTCAAAAAAAGGTGAAGATTCTCAATTCGTCGGAATCATTTTGTTTAATGTATGTTACCCGATTACTCAAAGACGCTGAACCACTTTGGAAAATTCTTCTTTTGTTTAAAAGGGTATACTGCCCAGGTAGTCCCATGGTCAGGATCTGATGATGGGTTCCAATGAAAATCGAGGGAAATCCTTAAATATTATAGGATAACATATCAATATTGATGAAAATACCAAAATCGCTATATAGCGATTTTGGTATTTATAAACAATGTATCCTAGTCATGTTTGGGCTTATTGGAACTGTCATGAGATGTTCTCTGGCTATAAATGATTTTCATGGTAATAATTATGGACTGACTAAACATAAAAATAATAAGATTCGTAACAAAAAAAACCCGCAAAACGAAAAACGATAGGTACCAAAGACACCGACTTCGGAAAAGAAAGTTTTCGTTTTGTTGTGTTTTGCTTTGAAAGTCGTTTTTTTTTTATGAAAAGTTTTTGAAAATTACATTACTTACATAACTTTATTCAGCGTTTTCAAAAATATCGTATTTCAGCTTCAACTGAGACAACAAAGTAACAAAGCGTAAAAGATTTCGTTGATAATAACTGTACATCTTTAGTTGTTATAATTAATGAAAATTAACGTCTCTGAGCTCAAAGGGTTTATTGTGTAACGATCCCTGTGAAACCCTAAACATTTGAGCGTAATTAGAATTAATGAGAAATGGACAGAGGCGGCCGTTGACAACGAAACATGATACATTACTGTACTGCCGCACCGCCACTGATCAATGAGCTGCTACTTTTTGAACCTACATACATACATAAACTCACGCTTTTTTCCCATGGGGGTAGGCAGAAACTACAGAACGCCACCTTCTACGATCATTACATACTTCTTTTGCTTCACACACATTCATACACACACGTCGGTTATGGGTACTGCGCACTTGGCCTTTCTGAAGAACACCACCTAAAAGGTCTATGTATGTCTTTCTAGGGCGTCCCCTCCCGGCGTTTCCATTCCATTTTTGAACTTGTATTTTTAATTTCTAAATCACAGATGAGGTAATCTGCCTAGCCTTTTTCCCAAATATGTTGGGGTCGGCTTCCAGTCTAACCATGAATACCAGTGTTTTACATGGAGCGACTGCATATCTGACCTCCACAACCCAGTAACTGGATAACACGATACCCCTCGGTAAGACTGGTGTTAGTTCTCAAGCTTCTGACTACCCGTAACAACTGTCAAATATCTTCAAATGACAGCCGGGACCAACGGCTTAACGTGCTTTCCGAGGCACAGAGGAAACTGGTGTTGAAATGGTCACCCATTCACGGACCGACCTCGACAAGCGTTGCGTAACCTTGAAGATCGACCCGTGCGGCTGTTATTATTTAGCCACGAGCTTCTCAAAATCACAGATGAGTATACAACGCAAAAGAGAAAATTCCTATTTTATTGTAGAATTTACGACAAGCAACACCCGTCACAAACTCACAAGCTACACCTCTAAATTCCTTTTGTAACAGAATTTAAAAGTCGAACGTTAGTAGAGATAAGTTTACGAGCCCACCTGGATGAAACGTACTTATGAAGCTGTGAAAATCGCTCGTAATTCATCCGTAGTTCATAAACAAACGTGGGATGCAAATCCCGGGCTCGGGTGTGCCGGAGCTGTGTGCAGGCCTGCCCGCAGCCCGCCGCCCGCGTTCTGCACCCCCACTCAATAGGAGAACGCCAACCCGCCAACCGTGCGCCGTACGCGCGGAGCGGTCAGCTTCCGTCTAGACGGAGATTATGTAAAATGGAATATAAGCTTATTCGTTTTTCACGGCCCTTTATCGCAATAGCAAATTTGCATTGCGGACTTGGATATTGACACTCGTTTATTTTTATTGGGATGTTTCCGCAGACTTATGTTTGGTATCATATTGAATACCCCTGTTTGTGTTCCGATGCTTGGATTGCTGGCATTCCACTTTGTAAAAAACATGCCTGTTATTTTCCACCCTTATTAAACGTAGCTTTGATTTTGTTTATACTTGAACCAGCTGCTTTAGATTGGCTAGCTACAATGATAAGTTTTCTTTTTGTTATTTTTTTTATCAATTAACACTTTTATATGAATATTAACACCAAATGTACTTGTATGAATAGCCCTATTATTCACATTTGTTGACAAATTGTTTTGTGTTCCATATAAACAAGAAAAAAATGCGTAGGAGGACCGGCAGATGGCACGAGCAACGATTGGAAATTAGCCCACTAACATTACCCATTGTTATTATTAATGACTGTCGCTCGGTGACATGCCCTTCGAAATGTTTACAAAGGAACACCAAATCCGTCGCGCAAATGCTTACCTCGCTTTGGGAACCCTCTAAATAGAAATTGCGGAAACTTAATATAAATCGAAATCGAATAATCCATTCTTGTGTGTGCAGGGGATGTTTTGGGAGGATAAATCTCAATCGGGGGTGAGGAGAGTTTGGCGTTGCAGCGCGGGAGGGTCGCAGACGGTGGTCTCGGGCTTCAGGCCGGCCATCTGCCGCGCCATAAAATCGATATTATTTAGCAGCCGGGAGATATATCGGTGATATTATGGCGGCCGGGACTGGCGTTACCGCGGCCACTCACGCTCGCTGGCCGCACGGACCCGTGCAGTCCATTCTAGTCAAGTCATCGAATATGAATGATATGTATAATATCTATCGATTACGTTTCGCATTATTAAGAAATTTCCCCTCATAGATAACTTTTTTTAATTGGGATTTTTTGCCCGACGAGTCACCGTGCCTGCTTAAAATCATCATATACAAAAAATATGTAGGTTAAGATTGATACTTTATTCAAAAGTGCATTTTTTTTAAAACATATAGTTGTCTTTCTTATTGACTTCCAATTTTAAATTAAATTATACCTCTAGATTATGGGCGGGAAGACTCTAGGGTTTTTTTTGAATTTATTGTGTTCAGTTTTTAATAATTTACGCCTGTTGTTTTAAATTGGTAATATAAAATAAAATCTTATTGCGAGCGATATTAATCGAATCTAAGGCATGTGATTAAAATAGTACACACATCATCACATCATCAGCCTATTAATGTTCCCACTGCTGGGACACAGGCCTCCTCTCTGTGAGATGGAAAAAAAAGTTGTACACGTGGAACTTATTTTGTTTTGAGAACACGTGCTTATATCTTACTTTTCACAGTAAACATAAAATTTTCAAAGCAGTAAGTATTCCATTACGCAATATATACAGAAAAGAAAAAAAACACGGAAATAAAGTTGAGTAAACTTTTGTTCCCAATAAAATAATGGATTGGAGTTGAAAATAAAACACTGCATTTATTCCCCTCTCTCGTAGAAACATGACCTATTCTGAGGCTTTTTAAACACGAACCCAATCAAATTAATAATGATCTATTTCCGCGTGATACAATCCTTAATCATGCACGTATGCGGAAAAAGCCCCCAAACCATCTCCAGATTACCCGGACCTATAGGCCACGGAATTTTTATGAAGCATGCCTTTTCGTTAAATTATTAGCAATCCCCAGTGTCTAAATAATTCTAAGCGCTTTACTCCGGCCGGTGGCTCGTAAAGTTCTTTGATTAACTTTTGGAAGTGAGGCGGTTGAATTCAAGCGTGGCATGTGAGCGAAGTGGCCAATCTCTGCCACATTTCACGCATGTGTGACAAGCTAAAAGTGTCTTGAGTGGCCTTTTCGTTTAGAACTTTGAAATCTTTCCAAAATGTCAGACTTCGAGATGTATTTTTTACATTGTTGAATTTGGGAAACATGAACTGTGTGATTCGGTATTGAATTAGAAGAAGTGAAAGGTAATGCTTCATCTCCGTATTTTACTGAGGACTTTTAATTTATTGAAGTAGAGAAGTATACTGTACTACCAAGTGTGCAAACTTTATGGGTAGTATTATTGGTCTTCTGTTGTACTGTGTCGAAGACACAGAATCGTGGGTTTTTTGGCATGAAGCCATAAGAATGAGAAATTTCTTTAATTTAAACTTTGTACCGACAGGCAAACTTAAAATTCTATGATTCATCTACGAAAGAAAAATACCTGGCCGGTGAATTCAATCTGCGCAGTTATGTGACGTCAATGTGCGTAGTAAGTGGAAGGTTTGCAAGAAACTCTTGGACCGACGCATTAAGCACGTACTTCCCCAATCTGGCGTGGTGAGATGGCGCGGCGGTGAGTCACGGGCGGAGGCGGGAGCGGGCGCGGGAGCGGCCGGCGCCGGCGGCAGCGCCTGCGCGCGATCTCCAACATTCCACGCGATCATTGCCTCCCTGTGTTCGTAACCATTCTGATGCAATATTCAACTTTACTGCGTCCTTGCAATGCCGTAATTCATTACAACAAGTTTAATCGCTGTGCAGTCATTTTTATCATTTTTCTCCCTTACTGGTTCTATCATGTCTTATATCCAAGGCCACTTTAGCGACCTTAATTAGGGACGGTCTGGAGCCTTGACAGGAATGGCATATATAATATTGTCGTACAGATTAATTGAGTGTTGTAAGTGGTCCCTAGCTATCTGGAGCCCAGGAGGTATGCACTACTGACTTACAATGGGTTAACTTATTTATTTAGACTTCATGCACAAAAGGTACAAAGGCGGACTTAATGCCTAATGACTTATTGTTAGATCTTTCATGATCAATGCTTTAAAGAGTGATAGATACCTTTTTTAGCTTTTCCGTCAAGTACTTGAGAGTACAAGTGGGTGCCTACGAATGAAATAGAAAATGAATTGAGAACTTGTAAATCTACTGTCTTATGTATTGGGTACAGAAACAAATATAGTCGTAGTGGAGCGTCTTAACGTTATACAAATAAGATGGCGAGTGTCTGTCATGACGAGTGGCAAATTGGTGTGCTCTGTGCATTTGTTCCACGCCGCCGCGCGCCGCGCGCCGGGCGCCGGGCGCTGGACGGGCCCTCTCAGCCTTGTGGCACTGTGGCCATCTCTCCAGGGTCTATGTCACTGTCATTTGTTCCTCCAAACCAATCACCTGATCTGTTAAATTAAGTAACAACTTGTTATGTTAAGTTAACCGGATCGGTAACAGCTACGTTGTTCTTGTTGAAATTTTATGAAGATGTGAATTTCCTTTATTTATTTTTCTTATCCCGCACGTTGAGTTGTTATATTGCACGTTACGGTCAAAACTACTTAAACGTAACGTAATATTTGCCATAATTCGAAGTTCAATCGCACAGAACACTCGAGCAATGACAATAGTAATATTTATTTCGCCAAGTTTATCCATAAGCAATTTCAATCGTAAATTCTTATTGGCACCATATACATATGTGGTTATCTCTTTAACCATATAGACAGCTTGATAACCGATAACCTCTTGGCACCGTAGGTACCTGAGCCGATAGCTCGGTTAGAACTGCCGTTACTTGTAAAATCACACGCACAATCCTCCTAGCATTGTGCTGCGCCGCCGAGCCGCTGCGGCCACAGGCTGAGCGCGGCGCGGCGGCGCGGCGGCGCGGCGGCGCTTACCAGCTATCGATGCATCGGGAATTCTATTTCTAATTATAGATATACAAGTGTTAAATAAAACTCGACTTAAAAAGTCGATCCTCTATAAACCAAGTAACTTGACTATTGTGATGAATCATTTTGGAAAAACTGTGTCCACATTTTGCGTACAAAGATTCCTTTGTAGTTAATTTTGCAAAAAACGGCAGGATGCGGAGTCGGAGGCGTGTCGAGTAGAGCGGCGGCGGCGTAGGGCTGCACCCGCGGGAAGACGGGCAGCAATTAGTAGGCGCCTGGAAACTAATCGATTCGAGAGGATGCTTATCAATACGTGGGCAATGAATCATCTCACATGTGACGCGGAGAGAATCTGGCGCCTTATTAAACTTGTTACAATTATAATGAATAGCGAAGAGAAATATTCGATAAGGGGTCACATTTCCTCAGAACCGAGGAAAAGCTGTGTCGGTGGAGGCAACCCTGTGGCGGGGGCGCGGCGCGCGGGGGCAGCGAGCGAGGCTGCTGCGAGTGTCCGCGGCTGTCAGGCCGGACTAACCCGTCGCTCCAGGTCAGCGCTCCAGCCGGCTATTTATAGAGGTGCCCCTTAAACAGAGTAATTATTCATTGATTAGCACTGCGAGGAATAGGGGATTGCGCTTCTGATAGCCATCGCACAAACGAGAATCGTCGCCGGCGCCGCGCCTCGCCCAGTCTGCTGCCTGCAATATACCAGCTACATCCATAATAAAAACTTATGACATCTTCTCCCATGCCGGTATAAAGTAGGTACTCCAGACATAAAGTACTGGTTACTTAAATATCTCGAGATAATTGAATATTCTTCATGAAATTGCAGTCCTGTGTGCTGTTGTGTATTATTGATATTTGGAAACAGTCTTAATATTCTTCGAGAGACTTGCCCCGACAGGTTTTCTATCGTTTATTTATAGGGCGAAGGTACCTACGTGACAAGACTCGCTTAAGATTCAAACAGATCTAATAATATAAATCGCTTAAATAAACTTCGTAAGTAGAAGTAATCCGGTTTTCAGAACCCTTGAGTGATCTGCACCCTAATTGCGTATGTGTTTTATCAGCACGAAGCTCACTCTTTCCCTTTCATTTTGGAAACTCAACAATATTAATTGCGTGTTGTACGCTGTCTGTCGAGTAGACGGCTTTTTGAACATATGAAGCATTCAATGCAAGGACAGAATATCGTGCGCTACTCTCTGAATGTACACAATTAGGGTGGTCGCTCACAATAGGCCTTATCAGAAAGCTTAAAGTCAATGGAGAGGGCTATGCTCCGCGTTTCCTTGCGTGATCGAATCAGAAATGAAGACATCCGCAAGAGAACCAAAGTTACCGACATAGCCCGAAGAATTGCCAAACTTAACAGTGCTTAAACACAGTGCTTGCAGGACGGATGGCCGATGAGCCGAAAAGTTGTAGAGTGGCGACCGCGAACCGGAAGACGCAGCATTGGAAGGCCTCCCTCTAGATGGAGCGACGACCTGATCAAGGCTGCGGGCGTCCGGTGGATGCGAAACGCACAGGACCGATCAGTGTGGCAAGGCTTGGGGGACTCCTATGTCCAGCTGTGGACGTCTTTCAGTTGAAATGATGATGATGAATTGGGGTGCTGGTAAACATTCACATTACCTATGCACACGTTCAGGGTGTAAAAAGTCCTGTCACAAGGCCGTCCATATTAGTACCCTACCCTTTCCGTAAGAACATCAAACGACTGGACAGGGTAATAAATTATTACTGGAAAATGATTTTTAGTTTTTGTATGGAAATCGCTGTTATATAAAAATGTCAATGTCAATGTCACCGAAAAGGGTGCTTATGGTTTTGGGTTATCTTTAGGGTTCCGTACCCGAAGGGTCCAAACGGAGCCCTATTGCTGCCACTCCGTGTCTATCTGTCCGTCGTCTGTCACAGAGGTTTTACAACCAAACTGTTGGAGCTTATAGTCTTGTTTTGACAGTATAATCATCTTGTTGACCCAAAGCCTTACAAATTGTCAAAATATATTTTTGAATGTTTTTAAGGGGGGCTCCCATATAGCTAAAGGGGGGAGGGGCGCGAAAAAAAAATTTTGACCCACCCTCCATTGTTTAGCGCTCTTTGAGTTGATAAATACTGTATCTTTTGTTTTCAACAAGTAAAATTTCAAAATTTAAAAAACCCTCGACACATTTATCTTGCGAAAACACCCCGATTCTAACAGTCAAACACCCATAACTTTTGACCGGCTGAACCGATTTTATTCAAACATAGCTAAGAACACTCTCGACAAAATTACCTTTCAAATCAAAAAAACTAAATAAGAATCAGTTTATTCGTTTAGTCTCTATGATGCCACAGACAGACACACAGATACACAGACACACAGCAACACACGTGTAACTTATAACACCCCTCTTTTTCCGGCGGGGGTTAAAAATATTGGAAAACAAAGGAATGAGAAACCTTTTTTGTACAAAATTTTGAGCCGAAGAATTTTTTAACTTCAAATTTGGTGATAATGTTTATTGTACGAGCATCGCCATATGATATGTTTTTTTTTTATTTTTTACCTGAACAAGCATTTGGTAATTCACAGATTACTTGTGTACATTCGCTGACTAGGCAATCGCGCCCACCACTAGTAACCAACTTTATGTATTATATATTTCAATGTTTTTAATAATAAACTGTCTATCATTAACGGAAACATTACAGTGATTCTACTTCCTGTACACATCCCGTGTGATTCGTCCACCTACATACTACATCTCAGTGTACGGAGTTACTGCCCGTACATTTTTGGTCCTTCGAGCCGGATCATCACTACTGGATCCAACAGTCCTGCAAGACGCGCAGTTACGAAGTGTTTCAACTTACGATAGCGATTAGTGATTCTTTTGGACCCTGCGATCGCTACAGGAAACATCAACATTTGGTGGTCCGGGAACAATTACTACATCCTAACAGTGAAAACAATAGAGCTAACGTCCATCAACACAAAAATGTACGGGCACTTGTCTAAGTTACAATAATTAAGAACATATTGGATATGGTTCAGTACCAAACATATCAAAATGACGGTAAAAACAAGGGACTCTCGGTAATTAACCAGTATCTCTTAACAATATATCCAAAAATGACTCCGTATCAAAACGAACATTTCGCAAAATTACTTATGAGCAGAACGTCATATTCTCAAAATTACCTATTAACATATCGTCCTATTAGCAGATCGTCCTACTGTTAAAGTAGGTACAGTTATACTGAAAAATTACTATCGATTTTTCGTCATGGCTCATTATGTTTTTTTTTTCGTTAGCCCTCGCATTGGAACGCCTTGCAGCAATTACACAAATGGAGCATAGACTTATGATAAACTAACTATAAGGCCAGGTTTCCTCTCGATGTTTTCCTTCACCGTTGTCAGCGAAGTCCAAGATAAACTTAGAAAGTACATATGAATTGAAAATGTCACATTGGCACTTGCCCGGATTTGAACCGACGACCTCAAGCATGATAGACGAGGTCTTAGCCATTGGGCCATCAAGAAATTATATAGACGTTATTTTAAAAGTAAAACTGAAATAAAAAGAAGAATCAAAGCATTACTTGCATTATGGCGAGTCAACCGTCTGATGATGCTGTTAAAAACACTTCCGGTCTGATGAAGTTCGATGGAACAGAATATATATCAGAGCCCGCGTGTGACAAACTTAAGGAGTTTTACAACTGACTGCTGCGCGCCGTGTTTAGCGCTTAGCTATCTCCCGAACGAACTTCGAACGTCTAGGGCCACAGAGGGTGATGAGGTCCGCATCAGGTCATGCGAGCCAATACCTGGCCGGGGAAGTATGATGTCTTTTTTTGTTTTTTTTAATTTATCGATACCACCACACCACCACTATCTCGCCTGATGGTAAGTGATGATGTGGTCGACGGTGAAGCACGCTTGCCTAGAAGTAACCTATTCACTCTTGACTTAAAGACCCCAAGGTTGTAGCTATCAGGAAACAAAGAGTCCGGCAGGGAATTCCACTCCTTAGCTGTGCTTACAATGAAAGTATTCGCAAAACGCTTTGTACGTATGGGTAATTGCGCAAGGACTTCAACGCCCAGGTGATGAGTCTGATAGACCCCTCCGCCTACTGCAGGACGGAGAACAACCTCAAGAATTTCTTCTACACTTAGACGGATTTATAACATAAACTGGAAATTAAAAATTAAATCAATCATTTTAAATTTTGAATCACTTTCGAACCAACAGAACCCATTTCCAGCAGTTTTGGATATTTGTCTGTTTAGTCATCACGTAAAATGTTACGAAACCAATGTAGATAACTTTGATACATAAAAATTGTGCGTAACTTGAAGTATTACTTAATTTTCGTTTCATCGCAATTGTTTTATCATTCATCATCATCATCATTTCATCCGAAAGACGTCCACTGCTGGACATAGGCTTCCCCCAGGCGTCGCCACATTGACCGATCCCGTGCGCCTCGCATCCAGCGCCTTCCCGCAACCTTAACCAGGTCATCGGTCCACCCAGTGGGAGGCCTTTCAACGCATCATCTTCAGGTTCGCGGTCGCCATTATAGAACTTTTCGGCCCCATCGGCCATTCGTTCTGCGAGCAATTTGCCCTGCCCACTGCCATTTAAGTTTCGAAACTCTTCGAGCTATGTCGGTAACTTTAGTTCTCCTGCGGACATCCTCATTTCAGATGCGATCACGCAAGGAAACTCCAAGCATAGCCCTCTCCATTGCCCTTTGGGCTTTCTGATAAGGCCCATTGTGAGCGACCACGCGGTCCCATAGAAGGCGAGTAGGGTATTCGAGTAGGGTAGGCGAGTAGGGTAGGTGAGTAGGGTAGGTGAGTAGGGAGGTGACTAGGGTAGGTGAGTAGGGTAGTTGAGTAGGGTAGGTGAGTAGGGTGTAGGTGAGTAGGGTAGGTGAGAAGGAAAGGCGAGTAGGGTAGGCGAGTAGGGTAGGTGAGTAGGGTAGGCGAGTAGGGTAGGTGAGTAGCGAGGTGACTAGGGTAGGTGAGTAGGGTAGTTGAGTAGGGTAGGTGAGTAGGGTAGGTGAGTAGGGTAGGTGAGTAGGGTAGGTGAGTAGGGTAGGTGAGTAGGGTAGGCGAGTAGGGTAGGTGAGTAGGGTAGGCGAGTAGGGTAGGCGAGTAGGGTAGGTGAGTAGGGTAGGTAGGTAAGTACTATGTAAGGGTAGGTAGATAGGTAGCAAGGCAAGTACGGTGGTAAGTACTAAGTAGGGATGGCAGTTGACGGGAGCGAAGCCGGGGGCGTAGTTAGTGTTGAATAAAAATATTCCATCAAATATCTCATATTTGTGTGGTATGACTGTACCATTCCCATTCCTTTGTTTATAGGACATTTTACTACTATTGTAGGTCATTTTGACAATAGGAAGATCTGCTTATATAGCCGTTTTGATACGGACTCCCAAAAAACATCTTTCAACGAAACAAAAAATATACTATATGGATTGTTATAATAATATATTTGCTGAACTGATTACAAATTAATTCAATTCAAATAAAAGTGTTGACACCTACGAACAGACGACTAAAATATGAGATGTTTTAGTTTTGATAATGCGTCTTTAATAGGTATAATAAAAGTTTAAGTGAGACAATTTAAATAATGTTAATTAGGACAAACTAAAATACATAAAACGGATACTAGTATACTCGGCACAGAAAAATAATCGTCAAATTAGAATACGCAAGTAAATAAAACCGTAGAATACCGTAAACTCGGATATGGTAACCGAGTTTTCAACTGTATAATAATATACCTACAAGAACACAGGAAAGATCATAGATATACTGTATTTTATATTTCTATGGGAAAGATAGTTAGGCTTTAGATAGAGTCGATCATTTTGTCGGTTTATCTGTCACTTTTATACAGATGCCATTAATATAAATTGCTCTCTGATAGTTTATCGATTATATCTACTTAAATTTTATTTATTTATGTTATTACTAGCTGACCCCCGGGGCTTCGCTCCCATCAAGTGGCAGCCCTGCCTACCCAGCCTACCCTGCCTACCCTGCCTACCCTGCCTACCTTGCCTACACTGCCTACACTGCCTACCCTGCCTACCCTGCCTACCGTGCCTACCGTGCCTACCTTGCTTACCCTGCCTACCCTGCCTACCCTGCCTACACTACCTACCCTGCCTACCCTGCCTACCCAGCCTACCCTGCTTACCCTGCCTACACTGCCTACACTGCCTACCCTGTCTACCCTGCCTACCCAGCCTACCCTGCTTACCCTGCCTACCTTGCCTACACTGCCTACCCTGCCTACCCTGCCTACCGTGCCTACCGTGCCTACCGTGCTTACCCTGCCTACCCTGCCTACCCTGCCTACACTACCTACCCTGCCTACCCTACCTACCCAGCCTACCCTGCTTACCCTGCCTACCTTGCCTACACTGCCTACACTGCCCTACCCTGCCTACCCTGCCTACCGTGCCTACCGTGCCTACCGTGCTTACCCTGCCTACCCTGCCTACCCTGCCTACACTACCTACCCTGCCTACCCTGCCTACCCAGCCTACCCTGCTTACCCTGCCTACCTTGCCTACACTGCCTACACTGCCTACCCTGCCTACCCTGCCTACCCTGCCTACCCAGCCTACCCTGCTTACCCTGCCTACCTTGCCTACACTGCCTACACTGCCTACCCTGCCTACCCTGCCTACCGTGCCTACCGTGCCTACCGTGCCTACCGTGCTTACCCTGCCTACCCTGCCTACCCTGCCTACACTACCTACCCTGCCTACCCTGCCTACCCTGCCTACCCTGCCTACCCTGCCTACCCAGCCTACCCTGCTTACCCTGCCTACCTTGCCTACACTGCCTACACTGCCTACCCTGCCTACCCTGCCTACCCTGCCTACCGTGCCTACCGTGCTTACCCTGCCTACCCTGCCTACCCTGCCTACACTACCTACCCAACCCTACCTACCTACCTAATAGTACCTAATATTTTTTGTCTATCATCAATAGTTTTCTCAGCGCACGCCAAAGAATGAATTTTATAGGCAACATTTTGCTACCTTGGGTAACATTGTTGCAATTTTCATAAGGATCTCTATTTTTTTTAAAATATATTACAGCCTATGACGCTCAGGAATAATGTAGCTTTCTACTGGTGATAGAATTTTCAAAATCGGTTCAGTAGATCCAGAGATTACCCCTTACAACGTCACAAACTCACAAACTTTACCTCTTTATAATATTAGTATTGATATAGATTAATGTACACACAGAAAATACATACAGAAAACACATCATGACAAAGGAGTACAAATGTACTGCTTATTTCTTAACAAATTTCTACCAGCAGACCCGCGAAAAGGAGAAATGAAGAAGAAATGCAGACAAATAGTGTGTGACACATATAGTGTAAATGATATATACTTAAATAAATACTTAACTCTAAAATATATAGATACTAAATATAAATACATATGCTTATAATGATCAGATTTGAGAGGAAAGATAATTTATTATAATGCTACACGATTCTGATCGCTTTTATTTATTAATTAAGATTGTCTTATGATAAATTAATTACATAAAAACACATTAAAAAGAAATATATCTTTGCAATGTGAAGATTTTGGACCAAGATGCAAATAATAATCTGTTTTTATTAATAGACAAATAAAAATATTACAGGAATTTAACAAGTACATCGAGAACTGTTCGGCACCTTAGTTTACAACTTAGTTTCAACTACAGAAAAAGTTCACAAATAGGTACCGAGCAGACGATAAAATATAATTGCAACAAACTAAGCAATGCAGTTAAGGCGGTACCCTGACCAAAAAATCAGCATGAGATATGAGCATTCCTATTGGCCTAGCGGCACTGGTGGCGCATGAATTACAGTATCACAATACGCCCATTTGATGGAAGGTGATTAGTGAAACATATACCTCTTTAAAAAAAAGTTTTTAGAATCAATAATATGTAGAAATTTAATGTATTTTTATTAGTTGATATTTTTTTAAATAACGGGTAGTTAGATAGCTCCTAAAACAGCATGAAAAACGGCTGGCGCGGCGTTTTGCTCGGGGTACCGCCTTAAGACGGTACCCTGACCAAAAAATCGGCATGCGATATGAGCATTCCTATTGGTCTAGCGGCACTGGTGGTGCATGAATTACAGTAGTGAATACGCTCAGATTTTAGAATAAAATCTTTATAAAATCGAATTTTGGTCTTTTGAAAAAAAAAATCTACAAAAATGTTCTTTATTAAATTGTCTATGCATTAGTGTTAGTACAAAAAATAATTAATGAACACTTTACGAGGAGATGCATAATATAGGTGTACCAGAATCTCATGGCATTTTTTATTTTTTTTAAATTGTGATTTTCATATGGCAATGTCAATTGTCACCTGTCGAATCAAAGTACTTGATGTGTCAACCGCTGCTGAAATTTTTTGATATTATCTTGAAAGTTTGTTATTTTTGTGAAAATGTCGAAAAACCCACTTCGATCTCATGCGAGACATATTGTTTTCAATGTGTATCATAAAATAAGGGAAGAAGAAGGCGTAAATCAAACTCAATCTTTGATTTTAAAGTGCGTCGTAGAGTGGACCGGTAAGTTGGACTGACTTGTTTTGATACTTTTAGTTTAATTTATATTTTTCTTACTTAATTTTAATTTCTTTCCATTACTATTATATGGTAAATCGTAGGTCAGGGCACATCGAATGATGGCCGGAAAGAAATGGCAACAGTAATGTAACTGTTACTAATTCTTCGACAAGATATTGATTTTAACGGAGATTGTGAATCTTTGACGTAAGAAAAATATTAAGTAATAATCTGCGCCCTGCAGTGGGACGTGTATATAGACGGGAGTTTTTGGCGGGCTTTTGTCGAGTGAAGTTCAGTGGCTGTTAATATTATTTGCAAATTGATTCCTAGTGGATATTGTGATATATTATTGGTGTAGTTTTGTATCTCAACTGTCTCCGCAGCTGGACAATTTGTAAAATCATTGACAAAAGCGATCTCGGGATAGTGGAGCGGTGTAATTAATTGTAGTATTGACTGCCTCTGCAAAGCTTACTGGGAAGACTGACTCGATACAATTTGCTGCCAAATACTCCAAAAAACATTAGAATCTGTTACATCCGCATTCTAATTCATACTAAAGAATAAATATAAGATCCAAAACTCTTTCCAAAGACGTGGCTAAAAGGTCCTAGCAACCAGGCCATAAAACTTACATTAAAAAAAAATATAGACTGATGATGATGAATGACTTTAAGTAACATGATACATTTTATTATTTTTTACAGACTTTATACATAAAGAGATTGGTTTTGAATATGTTAAATGCCAATGAAAAAGAACCATTTTGATGGAGAGAGATGACATAAAACTACAAAGATACAAGTTTTTGAAATGCCAGTGGAGTTCATGGAATCGTATTCTAGTTTTCTAGTTCTGAATGAGGTTTTAAGTTATTAGTATGATTTAAATGCTAAATAATAAATTAGTACATAAATTAATATTCAATTATATAATACACGATGTATAACAACATTATTCATACACATACGTATAATACTCACAGTGGATCTTTGTGTCTCTGAATTGGTTGCAAGACCCCGCGCAGTAGCTATTTTTGTGTCAATGTTGAAGGTGAAGATAGCATTGTATAACTGTCTCTTTCACTCGCTTATGTATGTCACATAAGCTTACGGAGTATCTTGTGCATTCTTCTCCATAACAAGCTACTTTCCGAATGCACGGTAGAATCAACTTTTAATCCATGTAAATTTAAATTGTGACATTCAAAAGTGCTTCTTGGTGGCCCAGTTAAAATAATTATCTTTTGTCTTTTTTGTCATCGTCCTATCTCGCTTACTCTATGCAGTATACTCGATGACAAACTGTTTCTTACGCAATGGTGTGCAGGACCCAGTTCAAAGACACAAAGATCCGTTGTGACTACTATAATATAGGTACCTCATGTTCATTAATACTAAAGACATAAATAAAAATTAAACAGTATCAAGATCGTTTGATCCAATTTCCCCAGTATTGCATACAACAAATTTTTATTTCCCTTTTTGCCATGAGATTCTGGTAGACCTATATCAATTATTATTTCTCATTTTTATGTTTTTTTGGAAGGAGACTTTTCTTTAAACTTTTGGAAGGAGACTTTTGTTTTTTTTGTTTTTTTGGAAGGAGACTTTTTTTTAAATGTTGTATATATTTCACTAATGAAATACATACAACATTTAAAAAAAAACTAAATCTACCATTTTAGAATCAATATTATGTAGAAATTTAATGTATTTTTATTAATTGATATTTCTTTTTAAATAACGAGTAGATAGCTCCTAAAAACAGCACAAAAAACGGCTAGTGCGGCGTTTTGCTCGGGGTACCGCCTTAAGAAGAAAAGAAAAAGTATATAAGGATCGTACCAGGTGGCGTTCTGTAGTTTCTGCCTACCCCCATGGGAAAAAGGCGTGAGTTTATGTGTGTATGCAATGCAGTATCCAGAAAAGTTATATCTGTACCCCTTCAGCTTAAGGAAATAATTTAAAATCTACCAAATGTTACATTGGTTATTTTTAATATTTTTTTTAATTTTTTGATAAATGTACAGCAAGTTTGTTGTTAGTTTTACTAACTATAACTGCAGCTGGGAGATGCCGTGTACAAAAACAACCCCTTTTTGACAATGTCTAATTTAATTGTGATAAAGCTGAAAATAGAATTGTACGATTATAAAAGTGCATTTTCGTTTCGCACCTGTAAATAGTTACATCAATGTTGCACTCTCGAAGATATATTAAGTTCATGTCGCCTTATATATTTCAGCCAATTGCTGATCATGCTTGTAAACTAATTTGTTTATTTTTCTAGTATATATAATAAAATTTACCAGCCTAGAACGAGCCGAACTCATGAACGGTCCCTTCAGGTGAGGGTCTCATTTAATTTTTTGGCGTTTGTTTTTTCGACTATTTTGCTACCAGGGCCACCACAAAATTCTAAATTTGGGGACGTACGTAATCCTCGCACATTTGCCTGGTTAATGCTACTAATCACAAATAAAATCTCAAAACAATGGGTTCATCATCATCATCATCATCATTTCGACGTCCACTGCTGGACATAGGCCTCTCCTAAGCGTCGCCACATTGACCGGTCCCCTGCGTTCGCAACCAGCGGATCTCCGCAACATTCACCAGGTCATCGGTCCATCTGGTGGGAGGCCTTCCAACGCAACGTCCTCCGGTTCACGGTCGCCACTCTAGAACTTTTCTGACCCATCGGCAATCCATTCAGCGAGCAATGTGCCCTGCCCACTGCCACTTAAGTTTGGAAATTCTTCGGGCTATGTCGGTGACCCTGGTTCTCAAATAAACAATGGGTTCACAAATGTTCTTCTGATATTTTCTTTTTGTGATGTCCCCATTACATAATCAAATGTCTCCAAAATGTAATTTTGCACAGGTAAAAGCTTCTATTAAGAAGTAGGCCCCTAAAGTGTAAGGATACACAAAAAATATATTTAAAAAAATTGATGCCAAATATCTTGAGGATTACGGCCAATTCGATTATTTTGCAACCATTTCTAGCACATTTGCCGGGTAGGGTAAAAATGTAGCACAAGAGGCATACATTTCTTCGTCATTACTTCCATTCAGAACGTCCATTCTTTCAAATTGTTTCCAAAAAATCACAGGTAAAAAGCACACAAAACACACTTTAAACAAATTAACATAAACTTCAGGGTCTTTAGAACGCCTCCTACTCCCCGCACCAGATATTGATTAAAAATACATTGTCGTTGATATACCATTTACCGAAGTGATATTTATGTTTGCAGTTTCATATTCCACTTAAGTACAGGTGCAAGTGTATCTGAATATTCCATAAAATTTATGTTGGACTTCGTCGGTCTATTAATAAATACATCGATAGAAACCCAGTCGGGTGTTACACTTTAAATGGGAAAGGACTCAATAAAAATATTCCAGTTTTACAAGTGACGTCGTGTATGCAAATCGTGAGAATATTCTGTGAATTGGGTGTCTACGTACTAATTAGTTTTTGCGTCAAAAATAAGGAAAGCCGTTATAATTTAGCGTTATGTAGAACACTGACAAGTTCTTGAAGGAGAATAAAATTCTCGTTTTCAACGGTAAGTTGATGACTAATTCGATAACAAAAACGAAATCAAAAACAGTATTTCCAGCTACTCTCAGGTTGGGTTAGGTTGAGTTAGTTACCGTATTTAATTTATGTTATCCTTAACTGTTGACAATGTAAGCCTATTTGATTGGATGAGAGTACACACAGCTCAATTTGGGATTAACGGAACAGTGCGCGGTGACATTGCCCTCGTATCAAAACGCAAATACACGAATTTTATTTCAATGAACTGTGTAAACAAAAATGTTTGCTAACTATATGTAGTGTAGGTCGTTTCATAAGGAGGTAATGCGCTAACTGTTTTTCAGAAGCGAAGTTCGAGCACGAATCTCGTTTCATCGAGACATCGGTGAACAATTCCCAGGCTTGACCGGTTTTGTAATCGGGAAATTCGTGGAAGGCTCGCGGCGACCCGCTTCATTTCAAGTGTACTCTTTTCATACACGCCATCTTTTTGCAATCGGAGGAAAATCGGCATAATATTTATGTACAGCCGGGCGAGCACGGCCTACTGTGACAGGCTTGAGTCACACATTTTTATCAGAGTTTGGGAGGCCGTATCACAGAGGCCGTGCTCGCCCGGCAGGTCTACCTGCTTGTATTACTCACACCGTTTACCATAACTTAATAAGCAGAATTTATCAATAATATGTATGTGTGTTTACCCCACCGAGATATAACAGATCCTAATGTATTTATTTATTTGGCAATAATAAATGATACCGATGTATTGACAGAGTGCCTGTCAATTACGATAATGATTAAGATAAAATTCTGCGTACCTGACGTAGTAAGGCAAATTACTAGTAGGTATAAAAAGTCCCTGAGTGAAGTCCGAAACATAATTTGAAGAATTTCTGATTCATATATGGTCTGGTCAGCGGTGAACCTATTAACAGTTTTTTTTTGTTTAATCGTAGACTTATTTCTTAATACAAACTTAGTTTTTTTTCAACCCAAGAAGCGAAAAACCCTAATTTCTGCGAAGGATTTCAGGTTTTGACCATACTAGACCACGCCACCTCGAAATATCCAACGTCTAACAGTAGATTTTTTATTTAAGTTCTGCTACTGCATTCTTTGGAATACCTCTGACAATGGTCATTATATTATATCAGTTTGCTACATTTTTTTTTGCCATGTCTAGTTGAAATTCTTGAAGCCCCTGAGCTAGATCATTATTTGCAAGTATCTGTTATGTATTTGTAACACCCTGCGTTACATTCCACAATGACTACTTAGTAGCTTTAACAAAAGCTTTATTATTGCCTGGCTTAGAAGAGCACCCTTCAAAACCGGATTAAATAAAGGGATGATGAAAGCAAATAAAACAAAATTATGCTAAGACATTTACCAGCAGCATCCTCTACTCACCGCCCCCCACACTCACATTCCCCGAAATTGGTTTGATACAAATTTAATAAAGCTGCAGCTTTAGCAACGTAACCATGAAAAAATTACAGCGATGAGAAGAATTTAACAATATTCCGTCTAATATTCTAGGAAGCAATCTACTGAATTTACTCAACCAAATGCCTAACCCGTACCACAACGTAATTAAAAGATTTAGGGGCGATCTGTCACCCCTAATTCCTGTAACAGGTATTTGTCCGACGCAACAGTTACACAATACCTATACCTAGCTACGGATTGTAGGAACCGACGAGACACTATACTATATATCTATATATCTTCACTTCACCCCAAAGATCTAAGGTGTTTCTAAAATTACTCGGGTAAGCTCGGGTCACTCAAGTTATAAACCTTTTCCGAACACCTATCTCAGGTATACTCACCTAATTTAATATTTATTTATAACCTTTATTTGTTATAAAATGCTTTAACAAATTTAATTTATATAAATCATTTTAATCGAACTGAACTCCGAAAGTCAATTCATACTAATAAGAAAATAAACTTCCACAAACCAAATACAGCTAGCCGTAAGCTTAACTAAATTCCCCACATTGTAAATGATTTACCGTCTGGGACTACGAAGCTAATATTATGGAAGCAGTCAATAAATTGATAATAATAGATGGGTATTAAGTGTTCGGCAGCGGAACTGGATGCAGTTCGGCGGCTGTGCGGTCTGGGGTGGACAAAATCAATAGTCGCTACCTACGAATAGCTACCACTACACTCGTGAAATCTGCACACATCGCGATTCTTTATTCGCCTCATATCCGCCCCGCACACACGCCCAAAATGATTGTCTTCAAGCAGGTGGCGCTTATCATGAACATAATATTGCGGCTTCTATACCTATGCACATTTTTATAAACTAACACCAGCATGGGGTGTCGTATTTATGAGTCTCTACAAGAGGCTTTAGGAGCCTTCTCGCTTTTATTTTTTTTACCTGGATAGCGGAGGAATTAGGTTACATAAAATATTGTAAAAGGTCCACTTATGTTGTTCTGTTTTTTAAGATGCGGGATTTGAATATGGATCTAGGAGAGCTTGAATTATCGCGTATTCATCTAGAAATACTTGAATAAATCAATCGCTATCTCGTCACAAATAATAAATTACATTTCTGAATCTCATTCAGATAAGATTTCGCGTGTATGGCCGGCTAATAAATATTTTGATTATTCGGCTGTCCCTCTACGATTGGGCACACAGATTAAGATTTGCACACAGAATGAGCCTGCAGAGTACGGACAACTGAAGCGTACTTGAACGGTCAACTATCAATCATATTTCCGCTACAGTTAAGTCTTGAAAAAATGTATGTCACATTGCGGATGCCAAGAAAATACCCTAATAATAAATTAGCATAGTAATGTTTGCGGCCGTTATGTTAGGATTGAGAGCGCTTTAATTAATATAAAAAAGTGGCGCTACGTAGTGTCACTGGCCTGAGCAGATTTGACGCTAACCATATCTCGTATTGAATGATAAGAAAAAACTTGAAGTCATTAATAACACAGGACGTACTGCAGTTTCAAATTCATGTTTATAATGAACCGTAATTAGTCAATTCTTGCGTGGCTATCGGCAAACACTGGGTATTAGAGGTATTAGAACAACAAACCGGAAATGAAACGTGTGTAATCACCATCATCTCTACGACGAACAAAAAAAAAACGGATATATCAAGCACCTGTGGTTTCTAGATCACAACACTAGGTTATGATAGGGAAGAGTGTTTATCATTACATTCACAAACTATCTGATTAAATCTGGCAAAATCACCATACAGTGAAATCTTATCCTCTTCGAAGTGTCCATGTTTTTGCCAAGTAGAGCTTTGGCACTAAATATAAGGATAATAATAGATATAGATAATAATAGGATTAATAATACCGATATAAGTAATGTAGAAATAGTCGTTGTAGATACCGCACATGTAGATAGGTGTCTGCTCGCGCTTACTGCCTCCATTCTACTCCATTTCCCTCCGTTGACTCTAGCTATTATGACGAGAGTGTAAGTAGCTTGCACACGATATGTTTTTGTTGAATTCCCCGATTATGAGGATGTAAGTGTTACTTTTGGGGTTCGAGTCATTCTTAAAGTGGCCGCCGGTTTTGTGAATGATATTTTGAAAACTAGGCATTGTTTAGAATTTGGTTCAAGTGTCATACGGCGCCTTATATATTAATTTATTGATATTTCTTATGTGTCCTTCGTTAAAATCAACACTGAGAAAACTGACAATCATAAAAGAGGTGAATTCAGCTTAAAGTATGATGAATTCACTCAAAGGACGGAGCATAGTGATTCACCAAAAAGAACGATGATAATACTGATGTTGATGATAACAGTATTTTATTTTACAGTCATCGTATTTTTAGAGATACTTCTTCATATTAAACTATGAAATCTATTTATATTACGGTGACTGTCAATGTGTATTTTAATTAGAATCTTATTTATAATTATCATACTAATTTATGGGACAGTGGACCATTTTCTATTACATTGTGTTATTATTTGAAGAAGACAATGTTATTTCATAATTACAAATTTTTACGATGACAAGTATCATAATATTGCATTATTTACCCAAAAAATTCGATTCCATCTTAACACATTTCAGTTCTAGCGTAATATTTACTTATTATCAACATATTATAAGACAACGCATCTATTTTAAACCAACGTCACGATATTTTAAGATTATGCCAAAATGACATTTTTCTCAGTGAATACATATTCATATTTTTACTAATCGTGTCTCCTTTATCTTCCTTTTAAAAAAAAACATGGGTTACAGTTATTAATCTGATTCCTAATGTTAATTGCTCGTTAAATTATAGTGTTTAGTGATCAGATGAAAGGATGGAACGAGTTATTTAAATTCGATAATGATGTCGATACTTAATGAGGAATTTGTACGAATTAATTACTGTCCTTCCGGAAAATATATATGTCTTAATTAGAGAAACATTTCTCTTTTAGTAACGGTGATCATTTACTTCGACATAACAGATTGCAATCATGACAATTTTGTTGATACTGTGATGTTGACCGACGTCTTGTATGGTATGGCTATGTAATAAAACATTTACTATCTAACAGTTTACACGGAACAGTTTATCTGATTGAACACCAATATAATGGTTGGTGCAGGCATTTTGTGAAGCACTCTGTGTGCACTGGCACTAATTTGTAACCATAACTTAAGGCGGTACCCTGACCAAAAAATCAGCATGAGATATATGAGCATTCCTATTAGTCTAGCGGAACTGGTGGCGCATGAATTACAGTAGTGAATACGCCCAGATTTTAGAATAAAATCTTTTGGAAATAATCGATACAAATGTTTGTTATTAAATTGTCTATCCATTAGTGTTAGTATAAAAAATAATTAATGAACACTTTACCAGGAGATGCATGCTATCAATAATTATTTCTCATTTTTATGGTTTTGTTGGAAGGAGATTAGTGAAACATAAACCTCTTTAAAAAAAAGTATACGACCATTTATTGATATTTCTTTTTAAATAACGAGTTGATAGCTCCTAAAAACAGCACGAAAAACGGGTAGCGCGGCGTTTTGCTCGGGGTACCGCCTTAATCGTAAGCGCAAAATGTTGATTAAGCAGTCCATTGTCGCGTATATTTTACCCGTAGAAGATATACAAATACCCATGAATTCATATGAAAACAAGAAAAAGACATTCCTAACTTTGTGCAACTTGTTTAAAAATAAATTGAGCATAACAATCGCTCCGATAATTTGATTGTGTTACATTGATCGAATGTGTACACGGTGGCGCGTCACGGCGACGGCGGCGGTTACGTGATTTCTACCGAAGGTGACAGATCTGGAAACACTCACCTGTGCACACAGTTATTCAAGAACACTATGCTTGTATTGTTTTAAATCATCGCGATTACCAAATTACATTAAGGTTATAATATCGTCTACCGTAGCGAACGGAATGTAAACTAAACATATCATCTATACGTATATATATAAAAATGTACCCCTATTTCTCCTGGTTACGCTATATTTTGAGAGCGGCTTTACCGATTTCGCTAATTGTTTTTTGTTGTGTTTGTTATTGTTAGGAGAAGGTTATCAGATAGAAAAAATATAGTAGGTAGGTACCCTAGGTAGGGTGCAGGATAGGGTAGGTAAGGTAGGGTAGGGCAGGTAGGTCGGGTAGGGTATGTAGGGTAGAGTATGTAAAGTAGGGTAGGGTAGAAAGGATAGGGTAGAGTAGGTAAGGTAGGGTAGGGTAAGTAGGTTAGTGTAGGTAGGGTAGGGTAGATAGGATAGGATAGATAGGTAAGGTAGGGTAGACAGTTGACGGGTGAGAAGCCGCGGGCACAGCAAGTAAGATATAAAAATGAATCCCTATTTCCCTTGATCATGCCATAACTTGAGAAAGGCTTACCGATTTCATTCATCTTTTTTAAGTTTTCTCATACTTTGTAGAAGGTTCTTGCGAAAAGAAAAATTAAAAAGGTAGGTAGCTTACGGCAGGGCAGGTAGTTAGGTAGGATAGGCAGTTGACGGTAGCGAAGCCGCAGTACAGTAATAAGTAAAAAAAACTGAAATATTTTATGAATATCGTACAGCAACGAGACGCTGTCATTTCAGTTTAGTAAACAAATACATAAATAAAAATAGCTATAACTATGTAATATAAGAAGTAAATATTAAAATTTCTATGAGTTAAAATAATAGTTGTTAGCGCGCTTATATAATTTCAAAATAGTTTGCGTAATTAAATGCATTAGTTCGTATGTCACGGTGGATTCAGAACACGTGTCACATTAGACACCGTACGCACGCCTGTAGAGTGTAGGTACGCCAGTGTACCGCGTCCTTTCAGTTTTCCACTGTAATCTTGATAAATTTTCATAAACGGTTATTTATCAGCATAAAACACTGTAGTATTTTTCCCTCTGCCCACACAGATCTAACAAAAACAACACATCACTTAACATTATATTGAATTAACATGCTGAAGTTATTAATTTGATTAATTTGCTCTTTCATTTTTCGTGTGTATTTGCATTTTTAATGCGATGCCTTGAGAAGGTTCTTTTTATGATTTTTTTTTATTTTTTTTCCAGCCTGTGTTTTCCCACTGCAGGGAATGAAATTATATGATAGAATAAAAAGTGTGAGGTAATTGACGTGTTCGCGTGTCGAATGTCGCGGTGTGCAGTGTGCTGGCTGGACGACGTACGTCCTCGTCACCGGTTACACTGGCTGGTCGCTGCACCGCACATCATATCTCATTACTATGATATTACACTCGAATGACGCGAAAACTTTTTGTTTTCGAAAACGATCTATCCACTGCATTGCGCGTGATGGTTGCGAATATATTTCAGTTCTTTTTACATAATTGTTGAATTTAGAACCACTCGTGAATCAAAAGTGTGATCTTTGTTACACGAGTGCTGGTTGATAACAAAGAAATTAAAACTCTGCAATGAGGAAAAGCAGCTAAACTGTGATGTTTTATTCTTAAAAAAACCGGCCAAGTGCGAGTCAGACTCGCGCACGAAGGGTTCCTTACCATTATCGGCATAAACGGCAAAAAAATCACGTTTGTTGTTTGCGAGCCCCACTTAAATATTTATTTTATTATATTTTCAGTATTTGTTGTTATAGCGGCAAAAGAAATAAATTATCTGTGAAAATTTCAACTGTCTGGCTACCACGGTTCATGAGATACAGCCTGGTGACAGACGGACAGACAGACATACAAACAGACAGACAGACAGACGGACCGCGGAGTCTTAGTAATAGGGTCCCGTTTTTACCCTTTGGGTACGGAACCCTAAAAAGGATTTGTTAATAAAGGGCTAATAAAGAGCGAAAATATTTAACAATTTCCAACAAAACACAATCAGCATTTCATTCTTTTCATGATTTTTCCAAATGACGACGCCATGTCAATTTTTCGAAACGTCATTTTCTTTGAATAGGTATAGCTATAATTTCCTATAGGAAAAATATTAAGTTGCAAGTGAAAAGGCGCAGCTTAGCATCTTAATGCTTTGTTTTGTCTGTCATTAGACACATGCTTTGATATTATTGTCCAGCACAAACAATAACTACGCTCATTGATTCATAACATTGTAAGTAATGTTCGTTATCTGTTATCTAATAATTTATACGAAACATACGCATTGATTACGGAAACGGTCACGACGACGACGGTGAGAATTTAGCTAATTGGCTATATCTAATAGATAAGCAATAAAATCAATGGGAAGGACATCGGCTGCATCTTCAATTTATGCCGATGTGGATTCGCGATGCGTCGGGTTCCGACGCCAGCCCCCGCCACCGGACCTCATATTTATACGCTAAAGCGGACGCCGCTAAGAGTTCAAACGTGCGTCGGGCGCTCGGAACAGTAGACGATCGAGAGAATCGCAACGCGTGGGTAGACGAGGGCGAGTGCAGTGTGCAGTGCGTGCGTCTTGTGTCGCTGAAAGCTCGCGGCGAAGCCTCCGCGCGGCAACGGGCGAGCGCCCGCCAAGCGTCAGTGCCGGCCCGGCCGTGCCGAAAGCACCACGCTCCGGCATCGATACGATCTAACTGTTAACTGCTGGACACTGGTACACACTCTGTATCAACAACTTTCAATTATACCTTGCCGGCCGTCTAGTGCACGCGAATATATTTATTGTGAAAGACTGGTGAGTTTTCTTGTCGTTTTTTTATTTTTTACTTAAAAGTATTATTTTTGTATATTTAAATGTATGATTTTTTTGGTATTTTCAATTAAAATTTAATCTGAATAAGTAATGAAGAAATGCGAAATACTCTGATACGTTGATGCGCCGCGCGCACAAGCGCGGCGTCTGAAAAAGCCGGTCCGTGAGCTTTTCCACTGTTCAGGCCGAGCGTGTGTTTTAGGTGATATAATTTTCATTAAGATTATATATTTTTAACTTTGTTCCATTAATAGTTAGCAGTGGTTTATCAAGTAATAGTTAAACTTTAATTGCAATTTTTCCCTATTTCGTTATTGAATATTTGCATGTTTTTAATAATTCATTTAACCATGGTGCAATATCAAATAAAAGGATAAATAAAATACTACGCTGTTCACGGTGTATATATATTAAAAAATTGTATTTCATATTAGTTTACGTACATTTTATTGAAACATTTAAAACTTATCTTAATAACTTGTTTTCATAGACAACTTACTAGTTTGAAGTAAAATAGTTGCACATTTATGTAAATTCTTGTAATAATTTGCACATTGAATTTGTTGATTGCACAAATGATAGTTTGGATAGATTGTTTAATATAACTTTGATAATTAATGTCATATGAACTGGCATAATTTAATAAAGTTGAAATACATAGTATGGCGGGAGTGATCGGATTCAGCCGCGTGCCACAACAACGAGCGTGGCGGATTCAATATTTCACAGTCACCACCACTAATCATTCACGATTGTACTTACAAAGTAGATTGGAATCAAATCAAGTAGTTGATGCTTACAAAGGATATTTTTCACAATTGAATTGTACAAATAACATCACAACTTGACAATTATTTTAATAAAATCTGAAATAAGTAAAAGAAGTTGCACTTTTATAATTGCATGTAAAAGGTTTTAGGTATATTAAATAAACACGCACATCAGACAAAGTTAATAATATTATGCAGAATTAATGATAAAAGTAGGTTTCTTCCCTCATCTCAACAAAAGTTTCCGGAGAGTTCGACGTTACGTACACTTGAACAAGGAAACGCTTGCTCTCGGCGTGAAGCACCCTTAGCCCTTCAAAAACTTCATTCCATAGTAACTGATTCTACCTAATGCTCGTTCTACAGTTTTCATATTTACTTTCTTTTCTTTTTATAATATAAGATATTAAATTTATTCAACTATCTTGCATTCAAACAATGATGAGTTTTTTTGCCAAATTGTGTCCTTTCGTGCATTCGATTTTCCTACTATACCTATAATACAAATACTTCTCTTTCATACAATCTATGTTTGAACCTGTCTTCCCTAAGTTAAGAAGTGGAACGATTGTTTCCCATTGCTCATGTTTATCTTGAGTTCGTTGCGGAGTCCCAGCCCCCTCGGGGCTCATTTAGCAGCGAAATTTATTATTCGGGGTCAGTGTGTTGCCTCTGCGAATTCTGACTCAGAAGTTACACTGGCTGGAATAATAAAACCGAATCAACAGCCGGTCGGTTAAGTAGATTTTCGTGAGTGAGCGTTCGTTTTATAGCAAACAGTTTTAGGGAAATAATTTTCCGCAGTAAAACTCGTGCGAAGTTGCAAATGTTATATTTCCCTGTAGACTCGTGTGTTTCCTTAAAGTTAAAGAATTTGTCTTAAGGCGGTACCCCGAGCAAAACGCCGCGCAAGCCGTTTTTCGTGCTGTTTTTAGGAGCTATCTACTCGTTATTTAAAAATAAATATCAATTAATAAAAATACATTAAATTTCTACATACTATTTATTCTAAAATGGTAGATTTCATTTTTTTTTAAAGTTGTATATATTTCACTAAACTCCTTCCAAAAAAAACATAAAAAATATAAATAATTATTGATAGCATGCATCTCCTCGTAAAGTGTTCATTAATTATTTTTTGTACTAACACTAATGGATAGACAATTTAATAACGAACATTTTTGTAGTATTTTTTTTTTCAAAAGACCAAAATTCGATTTTATAAAAAAAATATTCTAAAATCTGGGCGTATTCACTACTGTAATTCATGCGCCGCCAGTGCCGCTAGACTAATAGGAGTGTTCATATCTCATGCCGAATTTTTGGTCAGGGTACCGTCTTAAGGGATTTGCTCATCGTATGAGTAGATTTGAGGTAGGTATTTTGGCTGCTTCCGAAATGTTGGTAGGTTAAGTCGGTGTGGTGTAGGAATTGTCGGATTCTGTTCGGTTGATTGCGCCGGCGGCGGGCGCGCGGGTGGGCTCGGGCGCGAGTTCAAGTGCAGGGTGAAGGTTCCGCCGCCGCCGCCGCCGCCGCATCCGTGCTTTTGTTAGCCACATAGACATCTAACTTAGACTTAGACATCAACTGGGCTTATCCCAGTTGTATATGACCCTTTGTGCCTATTGGCCTTGTTTGTTCTGTCTCCTGCTTGATATGGAGGGAAGTGGAAATTTACATTTTTTCCTACTCCTCCGTTATTCTTTTCTGATTAATTTCGTTGCGGGATCCAAGACAGTTAAATTCATTCTCCGGGACTTCGTCGAGCTTCATTGTCTCGGCGCTTTTCTGGTGGTCGCCACTGTTGATTCTGGCTTTCAGGAGTTGCAGTGGTTTGGGAATAGTGCGGTGGGATTGTCCCAAAAAAAAAAAAAAAAGACATCTAACTTTACTTGCAATGCTTCTCTCTAATCTATTGAAATTAGACCCAATCTACGTATATATGTTTCTTGAAGAAATGGAATTTGTAAACCATAAAGTCTTCTTGGTATCTTTGGATATATTTGTCAGCTTAAGCTTTGTTTGCAAGCTGTTTCCCTTTCTTTCTTGCGTTTTCGTTTAAAAGTTCATGGCACATCGAAAAAACTTTGGCGTAATCCACCAAATTAATATACGTTGGAGTTATTTTCAAAAGTGTTTATAATTTCGTCATTTTGACCTTTTTGAAAAACTATTTCCACTTTGGAAGATCTTCATACTAATTATGAACACTTATTAAAAATTGGTTTATTAAGAGTTTGTCTTAAATCATTTAATAGAAGCCTACGTGATCTTAATATAAACTTAAGACAAACTTAAAAATATTTCATACTCAATTAACTCAGTGAAAGATCTAAGTCATTAGATACCTAAGTATCATGTGGTCTTCCGACAGCTGATAGATATATTTTAATAATATGCTAAAAATAATAGCTTTTCTTCAATTCAGTAATGTTTTAAATGTACAAAGGAAACAAATAAATATAAAAATTATTTTGCATACGTGACGAACAAAAATTAAATGGCAAATCAAAAGTAAATAGCCGCAATCATTGATGATGGTGCCTCCAAGGTCGGCGAGCTTCCGATTCTTTTGTTTAGTGTTTAGCACTTAGAGCGCGGAAATACGCCTAGTTGACGGGAGCTAAACGACTGGATGACGGTCTTCCTTTAAATATACCTAATGGCCATGATGTTAACTACACTTTTTTAGCAACGATAAAAACAATACAAAATCTAACACTTAAGTTCATGGATTTTAACGAAGGTGGCCACACTAATTGCTTGCTTACCTACCTACCAAACCGTGTTAAATTCCGAAACTGAGCCAGTGGAATATTAGCTTACGGTAATTCACCTCAACCATTCTGAGACAAAGCCGTTATATGGAAGGCAGCTATAAAATTAAGCATCCTTAAAAGTTGGCAACGTCTTTGGCGACTCCAGTGACTCCGCATTAATGAAAGCGCGCGTCAATATGCGCGCGCGCAGTCCCGGCGTGACAGAATGCGCGGCGCGCGGCGTCCACAGACCTGCCACGCGCCGCCGCCGCTTCCTGAGAAAATGGCAACTTATGGGGAACTGAATCTGGGCCTCACAGGTGCCATTGACCCGCGCAACCTGCCACACTCGACGCACATGTATTGCCATTCACATTTAATATTTACCCACATACCTCCACTTTATATAGGTTTATAGACTCGTAAGAATCGAAAGCCACAATGGAGCGGCATAGCCAGTGGTTTAATGACTGCGCTGGATCGATTCCTCACGATCTTCACTCGAACGTTTATTTTCTTATAGAAGGATACTTAACACAATCATTAATGGCAGTTGTAGTATCTTATTTGCTCTACAAACCATGAAAACGAATTAATTGTGACACATTCATATCTGGCACAAGATAACGAAGTGGTGTGTCCAACAAAGCGCGGTAGCTTGTAGATGACATCGCATCTCGTTGATCGGCGCGAGCGCAGTGTCCGCCGTCCGCCGCGCGCCGGGCAGCAGGCTGCCTCGCCGCGCGCCGTCGTCGCCGGTGTAGGAGCTGAAACCGTTACCGGACCACAAAAATGTCGCAAAAAAGCTCGTAAACCGTTTCTGTTTCACTTGTTATATTGTAATTTTGTGACGTGACTTTTATTTCATGGTATATTTAAGGAGATTTACCAACAATAGACAGCTCTCGTGTACTATTATGCAATAATCAAAGCGTGTACTTCGTGATTTTGTTTAGCGTAAAATTCACAGTCTGAAGTTTTCATTTAGTCAATTTTTATTGAAATTCCGATAGATAGGTACATTTGATTTATATCTATTTTATCTGTGCTAATTAGATTAGCAAAGCTGCACCTTGGCGACATATTACGTGCCGTGTAAACGCACAATGAAAGTATTGTTCTAGTACAGGATGGTTATTGGTTTCCGATGTACATAGCACTGGTGCAAGTGTGTAAGAAACCTCGCGTCGCGTCGCCGTCTGAATATCAATATCAGAATATAACCAAGCCGCGATGCCAGTCACAATGACCGATAAAAGAGAAACACACGAATATGGCCCTACACCAAGTCTGTTTAAAATTCACATTCAGTGTTAACAGCTCGCTTGGTGCTCGGTGCCACCAATCGGAATGTAGGTTATGATGTTATTTAGCCCAAGTTTTTTGCCGGCGCAAGTTTTTATATTAGTTACAATAGCTAATAGTTATCTATTTCCATGCCAATCAATCTCATATAAGGCGTGAAAGTATTGACGTCACTGTGCTAAATTTAGTGTTGTTCAGTGCGATGTTACCTGCGGCCATTTTTATTGAGATCAAGCGTCTAAGCTTTTGTGTACCTGTATTGAATTAGACGCCATTTTAACGAAAGGACTCTCTCTCGTCTATTGATTTGGCTAGTGATATGTGGCACGTCAATTTGTATTAAAACAATTTAACATTAGTCTTAACAAAAAATCTATACCGCATATATATGGCATTAGAAAAACAACGGACAAATATCGATAGCTATTTATTGCGTTACCTCTACCTATAATGGTTGAAAGAACTACATATTTTAAAATATGTAAATCTAAATAATAAACATAATGCCTTGTTTTACATTAATCGAGAAATAACGGAGCTTATTTACGGCTTTCTATAAATGAATGGACTATGGATATGAATGGGTTATATATATACCACGTATGTTTTCACTTTTAATTCAATTTAACGAACAAGCAGTTCTAATAATAGGCATAAATTACATTCTCCTTGCAAATAATAATTAATGGTAGGTGCTTACCTAAGTTGAAAAGGAATTTTGAGCAAAATATGATTTATAATAACGCAAAAAAGCCCTTTGCTTCGTTGAGCTTTGTGAGAAAGTCATATTCATACGAGGCTCTAACAATAAGATATGATAATATGGTTCTTGCTAGACTGCTCATTTCATTTCGCATTCTCCCACAAGTATCGCTATTAAACTCACGTTAACAATAAAGAATAGAGCAGACATATATTACTGACTAAATTTATAACCAGAGCTTAAATTTATCGTATTGATATTCCCGCTGGTCTCGGGTAAAGCAAAGCGATGCTTTGGCTACCTTCCCTAAAGAGTATCTGCTCTGTGCCCACGCTCATGGCACCCACACTCTAAGTAACAAGACAAATAGACTTGTCCACTTTACCATTTACCGAGTAAAAATTCCCATGTATTGTTTGAATAGGTCTTTTACCAATTAGTATTTATACCGGCCGATATTGTCTGTTGCGCTCTCGGCACACCGAGTGACCGCGACCCTTGCGTGGCGATCCACGCTGTGGGAGAATAAAGACTCCGCGACTAACAGCCTATTGTTTATGTTCAAACACCAACGTTTTGAAGTTTCTAGTGAAATATTAAAGGATTTTGACGGTCATAAAAGGATTTGAATTTCACCGAGGTTTTTGGGAAGAATGTAAAGGTTAACATGGCATTGAGAAAAGAGGAAAACCGTAGAGCCATCGGGGAACCGAACGCCGATAAAATGTATAAATTGTTGTTTCACGTCTTCATTTCAAAGAACCTTTACCTCTTTTCGTGACCAACAAACAAGATGATATTCGCGCTTTTTCATTATCTTTGTGTCATTGATATAGAGTACCGTAAATCCTGCGTATCATCGGCGAACGTTCTGAAATAGCTGAGCGTTCGCAAAACAAGCCTTAGAAGTTTTAATGACGCAATTATAAGTAGTGTCTACATTTTTACGCTAATAAAAAGGCTCAGGCAACACTTCATAATGTCCAGGTTGTTTTATGGTGCGGAACGTGCGATGTCATTGTCCTACGAGTGGGTAAGGCGCATGCAGCTCCGCCGCGGTTCGCCGCCGCCGCCGCCGCCGACGACAAACGGCGAGCGAGCGCCTCAGGCTCCAAAGCCTTTACACATTTTTATATGTTCAGCTTAGAGCCGTTACATTTTTTTATGGCACACAAACATTTTCCCGCGGTTCACTTCTAAATAGAATAGAATCAAATATAAATCTAACCGTTTTATATTCACATAAGCTAAACGTGGCGTTCAGCGTTCACGATCTCGATAAAATACCATTTTTTACTTACTCACGCTTAAGTGGATTCTAGGCTGTGTTTATGTTGATCCGAGCAAACAATTCGGTAGTTTTTGCGATGATGCGAGAAAAAGCAAAGAGGAATAAATAAGTGATGTGTAAAAGTATTTTAAATCGTATTTTAGATTGAGATATTCACCCCCTAACAATTTGCATGAAGTACACCTACCTACCCACTTACGCTCTTTGTTTTCCTTTAATCTTGAGAGGGTCTCGGAAGTAATATGTCAACGAAGGCCCCACATGAATTATTCACATTAGAAGAATGCCCAAAGGAAATGAATACAGAAAAATCAATAGCATTCTCGAGATGAACAATTTTTAACACAACGATCTTTTGTATTTTATATAAATCTTAACGTTAGAAATTATTATATCACATGAATTCTACGAATACATAAAGTATTACTTTATCAATACCAGTGGTGTCTCATCCCATACAAAGAAACCGTGCCGACGTTCTATACTGATTATTCTGATTATTTTTTGTACATCGATCGCGTTCGGTTCCGTTCCGTTCCACAGATATAGATGGTGATCTATCTATCGCCGTGGAAAGGAGACGAAAGCGATCGATTTACAAAAAAAATGGGTATATTCAGATGAAAAACGCTAGTTACGTCGGCACGGTTTCTTTGTATGGGATGAGGCATCTGTATGCTAGTATTATATTATCTGTGTCAATACTTAAATAAAACGTTAGCATAACACCCTGCAAACCTCCGAAAGCTTTTGTTTTTCTGCTCATTAAGTTTTCCGTTAAAGCCACATTCGTAGCGCAAGTAGAAGACGCACGCGTTTATAAAACACATTCGGGATCTCACCGCTATGTACCGCTGTAGGTACATAAAAAAGTAATCAAAATAATTCAGTAAATAACAACGTTTAATGTTTCTGTCGAGTAACAATAGTGATGTTTATTTATTTACGTGGCTCCGTGTCTACATCGAAATGATCATTAGGCTATTAGGATTATTTTGTGGCGTAGCACTTCCTGATTCGTGGCGCTTCCCTGAATTTGCTTTTAAACATTCGTGCGCCGACATCTTCACCTTGAAAGAACATAGGCATTTTTTCCACGTCTGTTTTTTCCAAGCCAATAATGATAATTTTTAGAAGTATTCATTCAATATCTTGATGCTGGAGCTACTCACGAACATCGCTGTTCTTATAAGACTTGAAAAAAATCCTCATGCCTGATGGTGATTATGGAACTTTGATAACTATAGGGCTGACGTAATCTTTTATACGCTTCCTTACTTTGATTTCTTTTATTTTAGAAGCCAATCAATCATTTTTATAATTGAGCTTGATATTAGGTGTTATCTACAAAACCTTTTTTTTTATAATAATCATGAAAAACTTTGGTAAATTACCTTCCTTCTGGGGAGTCGGGTAAAAAGTATAGATAAATTATCGATACAATAATCAATCTATATAATATCTAGATTAATCTTGAAAGAATAGTTGGTTGTTTTGATGATGCCTTCTATGTCGGAGAATATTATATTCAGCCATAATCAGACTTAAATTGTTATCTAACAAGGCTCTAGTTAAGCTCTAAAACAATTGGGACTGTCAAAATTAATTTTGGCAATAATTAGCCGTCTTCTTTCTGAAAAGGTTAGAGGTGAAATGTTGCGAAAATATTAGGATCTCTTCATCAAATTAAATCAGCCAATTGTACCTTGTTTGTGAACAGATGTATGTTTGCCACTTTAGAGAAAAGTGACAAGAGGTCAAAACTCAGAAAACAGTTCGGTTCAGAGCAATTGAGATGGACAGACGAAACCCCGGTTTATCATTATTCTCTTTATTTTACTAGGCAACAATTTCATTTACTAAAATAACAAAAAAAAAAACGTAAAATATAACTGGCATAAAATAAAATATAACATGTTATCTTTCTATGCATTTTTTACAAATAACGTTTACCGAGTACCGCAATTTAATTTTATTTCATTGGCAGTTTCTCGTTTATACATCTGAAAAATAACACTTATTACACATAAATGCACATCGTCTCAGTAAGTGGTTATTTTAAAACTGTGGCATTGCTGTAACGGTACTAAACTGCCTCAATTTCGGACTCGTGCAAGTAAAACAAGCTAATTTCCTGCATTGGACTGACTTTTTCATGTTCTCTTGACGGCAAACATTTAATTTGAGCCTCGCAATAGTGTTGCCTCACTATAAGAGGTCACCTTATTAACTTTGTAAGATTTCAACAAATAATCAGTTTTGGACCAAGCATTTTAATTTAAGTTACGGGATTCAAGATTCAACCGAAAGTTAACAGCTCTTTAAGTGAATTCGATCGATATATATTGTTAAGTGATGACTCAAAGCGTCTGAAATGCCTGCAACTATATAATCGTCGGGTAAACACGATACTCACGGTGGTCTCCGGACGCGGTCATTGTACCGATTTTGATGCTTCAGCCTCGGCTCGTTTTGTGATAAATTCAAATTGAATATTTCTCTAAAAATATATGATAGGTATAGGTGTAAGCACCTACTTACAGTAAATAACTGTGATTTCGTCTCCGGTAATACTTGTTCCGCTGTAAAAACAAGCTCCGGGCCCTTAAATAAATATTATATAAGTTATCTCGCTAGTGAGCACACCGTGAGAAAAAGCAATGAGTATTTACTTAACATTGATTATCTGAGTTGTACTCGTATGTTGGTGAAAGAACGGCGACGAGAGGAAGGTGGCGCGGGCGCAGGCCGCAGTGCTGGGCGCGAGCGGCGACCGCCGCCATTGTGGCTCCCACTTACTAAATCAATATTTGCGCAGATGTCGGCGCAAGAGCATGCTATGCTTGTACCGACCTAAAATTCATACAGCTTATATGGCAATGTTAGCGGTAAATTTTCTCGGCAGCTACTTGTAATCCTTCAAATGTGGGTCGGTGCCGCACGCATTAGTTGACCCCGGCCGTGCTGTGCTGAAGGGTAATTCATTCAAATTGATCGCGAATCTCAATACGTATAACATAGTAGAGTTCGAAATATCAGCCTCGATGTATTTAAGGTCATGGTTTCGAACCGCTGACTTCGTGAATTGAATAATTTCGTCCGCTTTCATCATTATTCGATGCCAAACTTTTTCTCACAATGTGTATTACCGCGTAACTACACACCCACAGCTCTAAGCTATAATGTATAATTGCTTGGCCAGCAGTTGCTATCATGTATATGATAATTATTCAAGTGGAGAAACGGGACGAGGGTCACGTTCCCCTTTGCTAGCTTCACCTCAGCCAGGTTTTTTACTCAGGCGCAATTTTTTGCCCCGATGTGGTTTCCAAGTGAAAACGAATAGCATAATTTTCTAAACGATGACCACGATTCCCATGTAATATGATAATGCGATGTATAAATATTTCATGTCTAGGGCTCTTTATTATCGTTTTTTGCGCAATAACCAGTTCTCCACAATGCAGTTCCACAGCGAAAACAGGGCCCTATAGGTTGTTATTTTGTAGGCACCTCGGTGCGCGTTAGATACGTCGGTTTACTCAAGTACGTTCCGGCACTTCACAAGGGTTTCGCGTGGATTTGGTCACGTAGGTTAAGCAACTATATCATCTTTATTAGTCGCAGAAGATACAAACAAATGTTTCGTCATAACTTAACAAAAGCTGTCAAGGTTTTCTTGAAAATCATGTTTCAAGCCGTAAAACAGTTAACGGGGAAATATCTGAAGACTGTAAACCGTACTACGTGCCTGTGCCCACTCGTTTAAGCTAAGCTCTGAGGTTCGTTTGTAAGTACTTGCCATTCATTCCTTACATAGAGATATGGCAGGTAATGACTGGCCGGTCGGTCAGCTATCGGCCAGACGCTCGTAAACACTGTTCGACACGAAGCATTCGAACATGGCTGCGAATACAAGTCAATAGACATCATGCCGAGGGCGCTCACTTCCGGGTCCGAGAGCCTAACTATTATGTCCCATACGGCCACACGGTCGAAGAGCCCACACACCCCGAGCAATGTCGTAAAAGTTTAGCTGAATTCAATTATATCTGCACATAAAAAGGATACGGAACTCAAAGGTCACTGATTTAGTGGGCAATGAGATACACATGGTTTCCTCGTACGTGTTAGGGGTGCGGAGTGGCACGGGTCAGCGGTCGCCCTAATAGCTCGAGTCAGAGAGCGCGAGGGCGGCGCGCCACAGCCGAGGGTGCATCATGTTCACGTCCCATCACTCATCTCGCACTCTTTTCTTTCATCGTTACTTAGGTGTCTTAGCAAATAATGATTATTCAAAATCAAGTATACTATCCTATGGAAGATTACAATTATATTGAACACGAATGAGACAAACTTCTTCCACCCCAAGACGTTTTTCATAACACCACACGGTACTTAATTACATTGGCGAACACAATGTATATAGTTCACCGTGAGAGGTGTCAGTAAACTGCAACCTGGAACGTAGCTGAGCGGAGTTATAGCTAAGTAAGCAGCAGGCGAAGGCGACGCGCGGGGGCAACGCTCATCGTGTGAGCGACGCGGCCGCGGAGCAACAATCGCGAATTCAAGCGATGCCTAGCAACAGCCACTCACACTAACGGTGGCTTTCTTCGAGCACACAGACATACTTAGAATGTACTTAAGAGTTTTGAGCTTTGATGGTCTTTGTGACATTAAAAGTGAGCTTTCCTCGTAAAATAAATCTCAGGAACACATTTTGCAGGTTTTATGCCGCCGAGGCAACTCAGGACCGTTGCCTGAATGCGCTTCAAATAATGATTAGGAAAAGAATCGCACAAAGACGGATATTTCTTGTAGATCGAAATCACGGAATAGCATGGAAATAAGATAATTCGTAAGAGCACCTGAGTGGAATGTTAACGCGCTGGTAACGGTGACAGAGACGTCTGAGCGGATTTACCTAAATTATTCGGACTAAGTTAGCGACGACTGCGTGCCTCCGTGCACGATCCCATATTCTATTAAAATAGCTTTCCCTGCAATCCTTGCACAGATCTGAGATATCCAAGTCGTCTGTTGCTCAAAATACCCTTTGTAGTTATATCGCGATATGTATTGAGAATATGTCTTAATGACTTTTCTGTATTTCAAGGTGTTTGGCACTACTCAGTAATTAGATTTTATTGAGACTGCGACTGATAGCTAATTATACTCTTCTTTTTGTTCTTCTTCTCGTCCTCACCCTCTGACCATAAAGTCAACGAGACTGTTTAGTTCAGGTCGATTCCAACAACGACCTATTTTTTTACCATCAAAGTGACGGTTCCATAAGGTTATCTTATTTAGTGTACCAAAAAACCGCTGTTATATCTTGATGAAGCGGTCTAGATAGTTTATAGTTATGTGTATCTCCTGGCACAAAATTTGCACGGGTCAACGAACCGCAAGTACCTCATGAAGGAAACTAATATTTGCTATCTTCCTACCCGTTCCCTTGAGGCACACAAACCCTGCCACGTTGAGTTACTTCCACTACACTGTGCTTCTACTTTTGTGGAGAGGATAGACCCGTCCTTTTTCGATTATTATTATCTGCTCGCCGGTATAATATGATCAGTATTAAGTCAGTAGAGACGCATGATATAGCTATACAATAGCTTTATGTGAATTTAATCAATTTTAAAAGTATTGTTTTAATTAATGTTCATGGTAAGCTTTTAATAATTGCCATAAAGAGTTAGTGTGCATTACACGCGGTATGCGAGCTAGCATGCGGCTACTTAGTATGGACGCGGCTGCCCACGTCTGCCGTTAATCGACCGCTACACTTCAGTGACAATTATCGCCTAATAACGACGTAGTGTCGCCTTGTAGCCGAATCAAATAACGTCGCTCCGTCGCCGTACACGACTTCTATGCTAATCACTTGTAATTTACGACGACCGATAATCGCGACACGAGTACGTGAGCGCATTGTGCGAACGGCGCGCGCGCCTTGGATAGCTGAGTGCTTCGCGAATATGTGGCTGCGCTCGACCCGGCGATAGACCTGTGAGAACGTCCTGTGAGAACTTACAAATCGATACAGCTAGTCTACAATAAAATTCTACATGCACAGGTTTTAGATTGCGATCTAAACTGAGAATATAAAAGTGGTATGGTACGCGCGCTGTGTTCGCGGAGGAGGCGGCAGTGCGCCGTGACTGTGTGCCCTCCTGCCGGGTGACCCGCCGGTCATCGCGGCTCACATCTAGTACGCTGCCTCTTACTGTACGATCCGGGTCTAGCTTACTACTATTATGGACAATATTATACATAAATAATCTCTAGGGTTTTTAATAAATTTGTGAAATCTATATATTATGTGGTTCCATATACTCGAGCTTTGGGTTCGTTTTAAGGATTATAAGGCAAATGAAGTAGCTGCCGAGAGAATATCACATATTACCGGTCGGTGATATTTTGCCCTCTGAATACCTATACGTATAAGTATTATTTATTAATGTATATCGTAACCTTTTGATATAATAAATGTCCCGGTCACAATGGAACCAAAATATTTAGTAATTTATACTACAGTATTTTACAAATTCTGATCAAATCGGGCAATAAAATAACCAAATTATTATCATCCTCATAAGCATTTGAAATTCAAATGTATAAGATGCCCGATCTCAAAGTAGTTGTTCAATGTTCAAGAAATTGGTGTCAATGCTCGCTGCGGTTGCAGTGTTCCGAAATTATGTGTTGGGCAACATCGCAACGCGGACATGCTCCGCGCCCAATCGCCGCCGTCTGCCCAACACGCCCTTCTGATCTGATTCAATCACTTTACTTATTCCCCGCCATAATAATAGTGCACAATACCGTAGCATTCCCTATTACTATCACATTTGCAATGAGAAATCGATTCAACGCAAATGTATAAATGGATATCGTAAGGACTCCCCCTTTGACAACTAGTTAACTGTGGTATAATTGGATATGATATGTATTTCACAATTCATGCGCCGTGTTATACACTTTTCAATAGCGTAATCTACCCCTAGCAGTTAGAAATACTCGGCGTAGTAGAAATATTCACGAACTAACAAGAAGCGTACGTTACAGATCGCGTAGCGCCGCCACCGTGCGCCTCGTAGAGCCGTAGCTCTTGACGTCTGTGTCGAAGAGTGCGTTTGATCAATGAGGCGTCACCATCGCCACTCGTCTCGAGCTCTACAGTTACGAGTTCACAATAACAATTAAGTGCGGCACATATTTTGTGGCTTTCCAACTGACTGCGTTTTAAATTCAGGTTTATTTTAATCGGATTAACTGTTACTTTTGACGTCACACCGCTGGAAAAAAACGGTATGCCAAATTATGCTTGAGAAGTGGGTTCCTATTGTGTACGATGAAAGAACTGGAGCTCCCCGACACGAATACTCGTAATCACAACATTAGCTTGGCGTTACTTATATCTGTACTCGCATACATTACATGATAATGATCGCAAGAGAGCACGAGCCACTTTGTGTCGCTATTTACGAACTGTCGTAGTCAGAAAAAATGTCGAAAAAACATATCAACACGACAATGTGAATGCCTCTCAACGTCCGGAGCACGTGGTATGTTAGTAAAGCAAATAAATAGATAGTGGTGAACTCTCCGCACCCTCACCCTCCCGACGGAGCTGCGGAGGTGACTTGCATAGAGTGTCTAGACGGAGGGACCCCAACAATAACCATATAGATTATATCTATAGATATTTGCGCACCTTTTACTAAGAGGGTACTTTATAATTTGATGGAAATAAAGTCGCCCAAAGAGCTTTTCCAAGAAAAATATCAGAAGACAAAGGTCCATTACCTAAGGAAGCTTTATGAGAGGCACTTACGTAATAACATATACCTACATTGTACACGTACTGTTAGTACAGGTACCTACTCTTATGACAAGAAAATAGAGAAAGCACCCCAACGACTGGCAGAGGAGGCAAGGGTTGTTGAAAAATGCGTGTAAGGTGTAGTGTGAGTACGTTATGAGTGGTAGTGTGCGTGTGTACGGCTGTGTGCAGAAGTCGGGCGCGGATGCGTTCCCACGGTAACGCTCGCCTTACGCCACGGACCCTGGACTTACAATAATTTGCTCCACACCTATTGACTGTTTCAGCCACGGACCGTAATACGAATACTTACCTTACCGTTTGTTACAAACTGTTATTTTTGTATTGATTGTGAACAAAATTTTAACGCACATATGATTTGTCTCAAATTCGAAAAGAAACTTTATAAAAATCAAAAACGTCATCATTGATACAAATTTTGTTTTGTATTTGTTCAATACGTATACGACTATGCGACAAAATGCTCAGAAAGAGGTTTATTTCGTGTTGCACTAAAACAAACCTAGGAGCTAGCACAGTAAGCATTTGAAGTACACAATATGTGGTGGTTGACCGTTCTTTGAGGTGTCAGAAGTGGCCATTTAATATTCACAGCGGTTTCTAGAAATATGTTAGCACATACGTCGTATTTCATTGAAAATCCTTTAAAACTGCCCACTGCTAACATTGTTTTGAACTGCCGTCGTTCCAGCCACTCTGAATGGACAGTTAAAGTTCCCATTCACTCACAGCTAAATGGGCACATTTTTGTGCGAACCTCACGTTTCCGCGTTCCTTGGCCTAGCTCTGGGCTAAAATGTACCGTACAACAATACTAAGTAGAATTCTTAATTACCGTTTTATACGATCGTCAATACTAACTCAGATAAGATAGCACCGGGATGTAGGTAAATGTTGAAATTACTTGTTGCAGTTGTTATGTTTATAGCGAGCTCAAGTCAAATGTTGAATAAGGAAACCGCTTCCAATGGAATATCAGGCAAAATAAATCGGTATGTGCCAGAAGTGTTGGAACATGCACAATGATCCTTGATCCTAACATTACTCCCACTCAAGCACGCGACGCTACGCGGGAAGGCAAATACAGGCTCTCTTGGACCATATAATAAGATTGTTATTACATATCGAGCATATTACTTCGATGGATAGTAATATTTTATTACTCCTTACCTCAACTGTATCTAATCATAAGTGGATCGGTTTCGCGCTCTTCGTAGCGAACTGAAAACTTTTAGCGGAAAGCAAAAAGCAAAAGCAAATTAAATGTGTCTGCAGTCCGAATTGTTTGCTTCACAATTGTTTTTATAGGTAGTCCGCGTTATGGAGATAAAATAATTGTTTTTTTCCGCGTCATTAGGCATCTTTGTTTCGGCTTTACCTTGTTCTTTTACGAAAAATTAAATTAATTTTACTATGGGAAGCTGTTTTTTAGAAAATCGGTGCTTTTAACAATTTTGCATACTCCAACTAAATGTAACTTGGCGTATCTCTATTTTAGGAGCGCTGTTTATTTTTGAGTTGTCGTAGAGCGTGTGACCGACAAAATTGAATAGTAAAATGTGGGGATCACAATGTGGTTTTGACGAGAATGATTGTAGTGTAGGTGGAGGTGATGGGACACTAGTACGCGACAGTAATGGATTGTGTTGTTTGTTGCAGAGGACGGGGTCAGATGGATCGGCGCGCGGCGGGGGCGCTGCTGGCGCTGGCCGCGTGCTTCGCGTGCTCGGCTGCAGGTGAGTCTCACAGCAAGCTTTGACGGGCTGCGCTCATTGTGTCGCCCAACACTCCTGAAACAAAGCGTCCACTTTCCGATGATAATGAATAATAGATTCATTTGTAAAAAATGATCTCTAAATGGAATAAATGTTTGTACGTAATTGCTTTAGGGTCAAAAGACTGACAAATACTATAACTAGATAGGCTTATTAAAGCTATTTAATGTGTGCTTATTAAAGCAATATTGCACGTAATTGAATAAGTGAAAACATAAACTTGGAAGCTACAATTGAGTGGTTCAATAATTTCAGTTTTTCAGTTTAAGCTTTTCTAATGTTAAATAACTGTTTAAGTCTCCAATGTCTAGACTCTGGTAACTATGAGCCATGTTGTTAAGAAGTAAGTGTAAATAATTCAGTTAATTGTTAACTATAAAGAGTGATTCGATGGACACACTCATCTACATACGATCATTATGCAATCGACGACGTCATTTAGTCTTCCTTTCTTCTAATTCATTAATATGTATGTATTTATAGTACACTTACTTATTTATAAGCCTGTAAACATATGAATTGCAAATACATATCAATAATATTGAGTGCTGAATTTGTTATTATGACAATACTAGGAAAACATTCCAACAGGTAGTTATATGTTAATGTAGGTGGCGGCGTTACACTAATTCTTGTTTATTATATTTTGATGGAGCTGCTAAACTAGTATCTACCGTTGCTTCGTCTGCGACCCAGTGTGCTCGTGAGAAGATTGTACTCGTGATAACGCTACACTTCCGCTGCTTCAAACATTCTCGCTTCATATTCCATGTTCCATTATAATTTTTTGCAAATTATAGTCTTCGGTTCGACTTTTCATGCAGTAGATTCTACTTGATTAGCTTGAAAGTATCTCCATTTATTATGAAAGATGTCAGTAAAAAATATTAGGATCAAGAAAGAAATATGAAAACGCGTTTCTATTCCGAGCTCTACCTAATAATTTATTCAGTGCTCACAAATAATTCACGAATGGAAGTGCAATAATGTGTACCGTTTCATACCATCGTGTGTTATGACATTTTTATAAGATACCATTAAATTGTGCCGCCGGAGAACCCTTCGTATTTTCTTCGTTTGCCGAATGTTGTGATTAGCAGTTCTGTAATCTGCAGTATGATTGGCTGCGAGCTCTCTCCCGCAGGAAGGCCGTGGTCGTGACGGTATCTTCCTGTACCAGCAAGTAACAGTACAAAGGTCTGTGCGTGTCTGTTTCGCGATGCATGTTATTAGATGAAGCTATTTCGGTCCGCACAGATTTAGTATCCGCAGCACGGTTCCTTCAAAGAATTCGTATTGAATTTATGTTATACATAGGAAGTATATTTAAATGCGGCCTACAATGTTTAGGTGTACCGTGTGAACTTCATCACGCATGGCGACCACGCCGACATTCATTCATTGAAACAACAATCCATATTAATGTAGTGCAAATTTTAAATTCATGCTGGCTCCTCATTTCGATTGCCTCGACCCGTGTTCCTAAGCGCACGATTTTGCATTAAGTAGTTTTTTGTTCATGCAAAGCCATTTATAACGTCACTCTTATACGTAAAAGCGATTCATTAGGTACCATGGGTATTAGAAATGCTATGTCACGTACTCGAAAACTCGGCTATGATTCGGTACTTATTATTCAGTCAGGCAACTTGGAATTTGGATATTTCGTCGCGCAACGACACCTACTGACTCTACGTGGGAGTAACCCACTTTAGTTAATTCGTTAAAAAAATCAGGTGATATTTTAGTAAATATATGAAAAAAATATTCAAAACAGGATATTTGATTTTATCCGTTACGACTTTGTTCCGTTGTTTTTTACGATCGATTTAATCGTGAGAGTGGAAATAGTATAATTGAAATCTCAGTTGGCAAAAACTGGATGCTAACGACATTCCTGGCGACCGTTAGGTGGACGATCTGGCTGCGGCGCCACCGCCGTGTGCCGCCGCCGCGCCCTAACGGTGCCGCCAGTGCCGCGAGACCTGATAAGCACAACGCATACTGCATTTACCGACATCATCAATTATACAAGATGGCTTGTGCTCTTCAAAATCTACTTATTCGCGGCAACATTACTTTTCATGTCTCGTTTTCATTCTATTTTACTGGTTGGGTATTTGTTTATGCACCTGGATGATATGTGTATGGACATGTCGATTATATCAGTTACAATTTTTATTTATTTCTCTAAATTCCGCCTTTATATTTCCTCCTTCCTATTCTTTATGGTTAAGCAATCTTTAAGACAACAAGTAATATCATACTCTATATTTAAATGCACTTGCAACTGCAACTGTTATGCAAATATTTGATTATTTTATAATATTTGTTATACTAATTCTACCAACACGGTACCCTGTAGTTTAAAACTTAATATCCGCATAAGGATGATTATTAAACGTATAAACATTTCCTCCATTTCAGTGTTATGATTTAGCCGTCAGTACAATCACGAGAGAAGTCGCGGTTTCCATGTTAACGACACTCTCCGTTAGTTTAATTACAGCTTTGTCGCGTCGCCGCTCAGCTTCAGTAATTATACGCAGTAAAACGGATATGTAAAACGACTTTAAGACGATGACCGATCACGGGTCTCGAGCGATTTGCAGCTAATATCCTGCCCAGCTGTAACGTGCTTAATAAGTCAGTCGTAAAAACAGCAGTAAAACATTCTCAGAACGCTCTGCCTTTAATGTCTGTATCGATATTTTTCTCTTAACAGCAGTTGATGCTCGCGCGAAATTATTAATACTTACATCAATCTATCAATCTACCTAGCCTTTTCCCAACTATATTGGGGTCGGCTTCCAGTCTTACCGGATTCAGCTGAATACCAGTGTTTTACATGGAGCGACTGCCTATCTGACCTCCACAACCCAGTAACTGGGTAACACGGTACCCCATAGCTAGACTGGTGTCAGATCTCAAGCTTCTGACTACTCGTAACGACTGTCAAAGATCTTCAAATGACAGCCAAAAAACGGAATAGCTTATCTTTTTACATTTAATTCACACAAAAACAGTGCAAGACTCTGCAATGTGTTAATTTTACGAAGCAGCATTGAGCACGTGAAATAAGATTGTTACTTTTACATGGGTTGGTTCAATGAAAATGATTGAAGAAAAATATAATCCGGCAACATGCAAGCGGAACATATTTTACACGAGTCACTTTACTGCAGAATCCGATAAGAAAATTACGAGAAGCTGAAAAATTAAATTAACACAGAGAAGCAGTAGAGAAACGATCTTAATTAATGATATAATTTAAATATAAAAGTAATAATATATACGAATGTAGGTACCTATGTAACTGAAATGCAATTTTTTACTTTCAGCTCCTACAGCAAGTAATCAGACAGCTTTAGATTTATATGAAGGTAAGTTGATTTTGGATATTTTAACCATTATATGAAATCTATCTTAAACTTATATATTAAAGACTGGTGCTTACATTACAATGCCTCTTCTAAATAGAGGTATCTCTCTCACGTCATATACTGTTCTAAGAGAGTCCTAGTATGGCCTACGTGCAAAAGACGCCTCCGTTTTTTTTTTGTTTTTAGTAGAGTAGAAGTTGTTAAGTAGGAGATTTCTTCTGATATGTTATATTCAATTGGAACAAAACGAATAACTCTTATTTTCTGAGGCTTTATTTTAGTGTTATAAGGGATGGACTACCTACTTCCAAAAATGCTTTTTTTGAAGACTGTTAAAATAATGGTTGTTTTAATATAATTTCAGGCGCTCCGGAGGGTTGTTATTACAACTTCCAACACTATGGCGAGGGTGACCGAATTATGACCAACGAACCATGCCTCAACTGCACCTGCCACAACCGAATGCTGATGTGCTACCTCAGGGTCTGTCCTTTCACCAAGGCCATCGGTCAGGACTGCACCGTAGAGAAACGGGCGGACCAGTGCTGTCCTATCGTTACATGCCCTGATGGTAAGTCGGTTAAAAATTGTATATCACAACATAAAGAAATATTCAATTAGACTTTTGAAAAAAAAAAAAAATTGCCACCTTTCCACCGAATATTTCTGGTACAGAAATTTATCCATTTCAATATAAATAATGTAGATACATTTGATCTAGCGAAAATGCGCATGCGGCATGATTTTAATATTTGTTTTATGAACAGTTCCAGTTGACCTGCTCACATCTACGTCGACCACGTCTCCAGCTGAATATGGAGCAACTGGACTTGGCAAATTGGATAAATATGGTTGCAGCATCAGCGGAAAATATTTCCCCGAAGGATCTAAAGTACCCCCGACACCGAACAAACCCTGCGAACATTGCTACTGTATTCGAAATATGACGACTTGCGTTATGCAAGAATGTACTCTGCATGTGGATGGATGTACGCCTATTTACCATAAAGACGTGTGCTGTCCGGTCCGTTATTCTTGTGGTGAGTTATTCAATTACCTATTAATATTGATTACGATTATGCAAAGGAAATTCAAGTAACAAATACAGTCACATGCATTCAAGTGCCCAAGAAATAATAAATTATTCCTTTTAAGTAAGTTTATAGTAGGTATAAGAATATAGGTAATATTTGAGATGTAAACTATTAATTCATTATGATTGTTATGACCATCATCCACATATTAATTAAAATTAAACATTTTCAGATCATCCCGAAGACGAACTACCTCTTTTGGACGACATGTCAACTACCGTACGACCGACGCCAGGATTTTTACTCACGACTACAACCATCTCACCAGTGACACAGATGACACAGGACTGTGTGCACGATGACCGAGTATTTTCGGATGGTGCTTTAATTAAAACAGAAAAAGCATGTGAACATTGTTACTGCATGAAAGGAGATATAGTTTGTGTCGTGCAGGAATGTGGTGCACCAATGGAAAATGAAGGCAAAAACTGTACCTCACTGCCACCTCGTGAAGGTCAATGTTGTCCAGACACTTACATTTGTGAAGGTGATGAGGTTACCTCTGACCTTCCAACTGAATCTACAACTGAATCAATTATGGAAAAACTAACAACATTGTCGCCCCCAAGGAGAACTAGTGTCGAAGGTAGTGGATATAGGAATGAACCTGATGAGGCACCATACACAGACATGCCATTTATAGAACCTGAAGTAGAAGGCAGTGGCGACGAAGAAGAGACATCAAAACCACTTGGCCCTGACGAAATAATACCTACGCCTGGAGATGATGACCAATATATTTATGTTACTACTAAAGGACCTGCTTCTGCGGAATATGAAAAAACTACAGTAGCTTTTGATAAAAACATTATTCCAGACATGAAAGATAAAACTGTGGTACCCCACATTTCAACAAATGCGCCTATAAGTGATGAAGAGAAGAAACTTACTACTAGCCAACAAGAAGAAATTTTAGAACCTCATAAGCATATGCCTACTACAAAGGCTCCTGAAATCTATGAAAGTGCTACGACTGAACTAGGAGACTCACAAAATACAGTTCCTGATGTTATTCCTGATGAAGAAATCGCTAAACCTCATGAGTATGCTCCAGGCACGACAAATGCTCCATCAAGCGAAAGTAAAGATGATAAACAAACATCAGCACAAAAAGAACAAGATGTCACCATGAGCGCAACTTCTAAACCTGAATACAGCGCTACCAGTTCTAGTACTCTGGATGAAATTGAAAAGGATATAGCAATCACTACCGATGCATCCAACGTTACTCCCGAAGTAATAACTGAAAAAGAATATTTTGACAGTGATATTACACGAACGACGAGTGCAACTTCAGTTGAAGGAAGCCCAGCTGAACATGAAAAACAAACTTCACAACCTGCATTATTAGCTCCTAGTACTACAATTAGCCCAGTTGAAGGAGAAAAGGAAAGTTCTAAACCTGAAGAGTTCGCTCCTAGTACAACAAGTAGTCCGGCTGAGGAAGAAAAAGAAAGTTCGAAACCGGAACAACTATCTCCTATTACAACTAGTAGTCCACTGGAAGAAGAAGAAAAACTAACTACGGAACCTGATCACGCACAAAACACGGTTGCTGTTTCTGAAGAAGACCATACTCATCCTCATTCACATATTCCAACCACTATGGTATCCCCCACAGTTGAAGAAGAAAGTACAACTGTATTCAAGCAAGATCAAGATGTCGTTACTGACAAAGTAATTAAAGAGGATATTCCTGCACCAACTGAACATGTTACAACAGCAGCACCAGCTGACCAAGAAACTGAATTCACTACTGCAGAACCTGATAGAGGATTAAATACTATTCCAAGTGAGATTTATGAAGAAACTAGTTCCGAGCCATCTCTACCAGGACGAACAACACCTTCTGAGGAAACCAAAGGAACTGAACCATCTGTCATTACTGACGAAATGCAAACTCAAGGTATTGATGTTAAATCAACAACTGTTTCTGAACTAACGACACCACTACCTGAGAGCATTGTTACTAAAGGTGATCAATTCACTGTCACAACTGAACCATCATTCAGAAAAGAAGACGAAGGTATCGTTTCTACCGAAAAACCAAAAGAAATTGAACCAACCACTGTTAAGTCTGAGTTTGTAGACGAAGGATTGATTCCCACATCACCGCAAGAAGACAAGATTGGTACAAGTTCTGATGTTCCGATAACAGAAGAAGAGTTCACAACTTCGGTTCCCGAATATGTTACAGAAATAGCAGAAACAATGGGAGCCAAGCAAACAACGACTGAAGAGAATAAAGAATCATCGCTTGTTACTGAAAAAGTATCTGAACCATCATCTGAACAGGATGGTGATATACCACCGACTACAGAAAAGTTGACTGAAATCACCCCTCTCGTTGAAACTCATGAAGAACCTAGCCGAATTCCGGGTGAAGGCGACTGTCTCCTTAATGGCGTAACTTATAAAAATAACACTGTTGTACCTAGCACAAATAATTGCCATACTGGTTGTAGGTGTGCCAGCAGTATTATTAAGTGTGACCCCATTATATGCAGCCCACCACCTGATTACATGGACAATTGTCAATCAATATACGATTCACCCGATTCCTGCTGTCCCACATTTGTATGTGATCATCCAAGAGAAACAGCACCACCTCAATCGGATAACCAAATGTCTGGCACAGAATCTCCTATGCCTTCTCCAACGATTGAATGCCGTGGCGACCAATGTGAATTAATTGAACCTACAAAACAACCCGTGGGACCATCTGAACCCTGCACTTCTGGTAACTGTTTGTCTGCAGGCGATCATAAAACTGAAGCTGAATGTGGGTCAGACGGTTGTGGTGATCGCCCACAAAAACCAGACACGCCATTACCCTCGGTGGAACATACCGAAGAATGCTCAGACGGTAAATGCAAACCTGAAAGTTGTGCTAACGGTGAATGTCAGTTACCACAAACTCAAGTATCTCCAGTTACACCTTGCGAAGGCGAACATTGTGAGAAAACTGAGGAAATACCTAAATTGCCACAAAAATGTAAAAACGGAGAAGATTGCAAAACTATGGAAATTCCTACAGTTGAAACCGCTCCTTGTGAAGGAGAATCTTGTAACACAATTGATTGTGGAGACGGCGGTTGTGGTTCTGACGTTACTGCATCTCCACCAGATCACCAACTGGAATCTTGTAAAGAAGAAGATGGTTGCAAACCTCAAGATATTCCTATTCCTGAATGCACAGGAGATGAACCTTGTAGGAGAAAAGAAACACTAGATAGTGATGCCAAGCCACCAGCTACTTGCGAAGGGTCTAACTGTGTTAGTGATATGGAGACAACTGTTGCTCAAGATATCATTGATTTAAGTACCGAGTTACCTAAGACGGATGAAAAGATTCCTGTGAAAGACACACATGAAACTGATACATACACAACTGAAGGTCAAACTGCTGAAGCTGTTACAATCGCTGATATCCACAAAGAGAAACCAGTTACTGAAGAGGAAGCCACTAGAAAAACGACGACAGATGTAGAGAAAGAAACAGAGAAGCCTGATACCATGGACACGGACGATAAGGAAACACCCATTTCTGAACAAGAAATGCCACAAAAACCAACGCTGATTGAAACGGAGGGAACAGAAACTCCTGATGTTATTGAAGAGGAAACAACTAAACCTGCCATGTTAGATGAGAAAGGTGAAGAGAAACCTACTGTAGACGAAGAAAAGGACACCGAAAAACCTATAATTGTTGAAGACAAAGGCACTGAGGAACCTACCTTGGTTGGTGACGAAGGAAAAGAGAAACCTGCCGTTATCGAAAAAGAAGGCACAGAACTACCAACTATCGATAGTGAAGAAGGTGCTGAGAAACCTGCCATAACTGATAAAGAGGAAAGCACAAACGAACCTGTCACGATTGATGAGGAGGATAAACTAAAGCCTGACATTGACGTGGAAACCACACAAGAACCTGCCATTATCGATAAGGATGACAAAGAAATACCCGTTATTGAAGTGGAAACCACAGAAGCACCTACCATCGTTGATGAGGATGACAATGAAAAGCCTGTGATTGACGAGGAAAGTACAAAACAACCTGACATTGCTGATGAGGATGACAAAGACAAGGCTGTGGTTGACGAAGAATCTACAAAGAAACCAGACATAGTTGGTGAGCATGACAATGAAAAGCCTGTGATTGACGAGGAAAGTACAAAACAACCTGACATTGCTGATGAGGATGACAAAGACAAGGCTGTGGTTGACGAAGAATCTACAAAGAAACCAGACTTAGTTGATGAGGATGACAAAGAAAAGCCTGTGATTGACGAGGAAAGTACAAATAAACCAGACATAGTTGGTGAGCATGACATAGAAAAGCCTGTGGTTGACCACGATAGCACAAAACAACCGGACATATTTGATGAGGATGACAAACAAAAGCCTGTGGTTGCCGAGGAAAGTACAAAGAAATCTGACGTTGTAGAAGTAGAGGGTACTACCGAATCAACAATCAAAGAAGAGGAAGCTACAACGATATCAGGTATTGGAGAGAAAGCCACAGATGCACCTGCTATTATTGATCAAGCAAGCACTCCAGGTTTAGACACGGAGAAACCTACATTAATTGACGAAGTTGGCAAAGATAAGCCTGTTGACATTGAAAAAGATACGACAGATAAACCTAAAGACGATACGGAAAAGCCCAGCATAGTTGATGAAGAAGAAAAACCTACAGATATTGATGTGAAAGACACCGACAAACCTGGACAAGAACCTACTGAAGAGATGGAATCTGAAAAACCTGATCTTACTGAAAGAGAAGGCACAGAGAGACCAACTGACATTGAAGAAAAGGTCACAGAATTACCTGCCTTGGTTACTGAGGATGGTGAAAAGAAACCAGCAATGACTGACGATGATGGTTCAGAAAAACCTGCTATTACTGATGAAGAAGGCAAAGAGAAACCAATCGCGGAGGACGATGGTAAGACACCTGCAGTGTTTGAACAAGAAGATACAGAAAAACCAACCGCTCTTGACAAAGAAAGTACAGAAAAACCAGAAGTCAAACAAGATGGCACAACAAAGCCTGCAAGGGTTGAGCAGGAAAGCACAGAAAAAACTGTCACATCTGATGATTCAGAACCTGAAAAAACACCGGAAATTGAAGACGAACACAAAGACAAACCTGATGATTCAGAGCCTGAAAAAACACCGGAAATTGAAGACGAATACAAAGACAAACCTGATGTTTCTGAGGAAAGCTCAGTAGCACCAGATTTAGTCGACGAAGACAAGACCACAGATAAACCGGATATAGTCGATAGATCAGAAGAACCTGCTATTGTAGACAAAGACATGAAGAAACCTGCATTAGTTGATGAGGACGACAAAGAAAAACCAACTGTCACAATAAAGCCTACTGACATTGAAAGGGAGGGTACAGAGCTACCTGTTTACATCGGCGAGGAGAATACCAAGAAACCTGATCCTGCATTAGTTGATGAGGACGACAAAGAAAAACCAACTGTCACAATAAAGCCTACTGACATTGAAAGGGAGGGTACAGAGCTACCTGTTTACATCGGCGAGGAGAATACCAAGAAACCTGATATAATTGATGAGATAGATATTAGGAAACCTGATACAGAAGCAGACACCATAAAGCCAATCATCACGGAAGAGGAAAGTACAGCGATACCAGATATCACTGAAGAGCAAGCTACGGCTAAACCAATTATTATTGATGAAGGTACAGAGGAACCCACCACTATTGACAAAGAAGAACCGATGAAACCTACAATGATTGAAAGAGAAGGTACTGAGCTACCTGCCGTTGACGGCGAAAAAGGCACAGAGAAACCTGCAGTAATTGATGAAGAAACAAAAGAAAAGCCTGATTTGGTTGATCAAGAAGGCACAAAGATACCTACTATTGTTGAAGAAGGAACTGAAAAACCAGGTGTTCCTGAAGACGGCACGGAAGAAACTTCTATGTTTGAACCAGAAGGCACCGAGAAACCTACATTAATTGATGAAGTTGGCAAAGATAAGCCTGTTGACATTGAAAAAGATACGACAGATAAACCTGAACACGTCACGGAAAAGCCCAGCACAGTTGATGAAGAAGATAAGCCTACAGATAGTGATGTGAAAGACACCGACAAACCTGGACAAAAACCTACTGAAGAGATGGGATCTGAAAAACCTGATCTTACTGAAAGAGAAGGCACAGAGAGACCAACTGACATTGAAGAAAAGGGCACGGAATTACCTGGCTTGGTTACTGAGGATGATAACAAGAAACCTGCTATAACTGATGAAGAAAGCACAGATAAACCTGCAGTAATTGATGAAGAAACAAAAGACAAGCCTCACTTGGTTGATCAAGAAGGCACAAAGAAACCTACTATCGTTGAAGAAGGAACTGAAAAACCAGGTGTTCCCGAAGACGGCACGGAAGAACCTTCTATGTTTGAACCAGATGGCACCGAGAAACCTACTTTGATTGATGAGGATGGTAAATTGAAACCTGCCGATGAAGACGATTCTCAAAAACCTATTCTTGGCGAAGATAAAGACCAAGAAAAACCTGTTGTGAATAAAGATGGAGAGAAACCTTTGATAATTGATGAGGAATTTACAGATAAACCAGCCGTCAGTGAAGTAGTGAGCACAGAAGAGCCCAAAACTCATGAACAAGAAGGATCGGGCACTGAAACACCCGAAATATCGCACACTACTGAACCTAAAAAGGAAGCGATATCTCCAGAAATTTCTGTACAGCCAATTGATGAGGAATTCACAGATAAACCTGCCGTCAATGAAGTAGTGAGCACAGAAGAGCCCAAAACTCATGAAAAAGAAGGATTGGGCACTGAGACACCCGAAATTTCGCATACTACTGTACCTAAAAAGGAAGTGATATCACCAGAAATATTTGTACAGCCCACAGAGGTGACGATTACTGAAATAGAAAAAACAACCAAAACACCTTATTCCGAATCACAAACCGCTGTTGCTGAAGATGTTGCACATGCGTACACTACAGAATCAAATGCTGCTGAGCCCATGGATGTAAGCAAATCACCACAAGAAACACCGGCAATAAAGGTTACAGAAGCTGAAGACAGTTATAGTAAAGAACCGGTTATTGATGACCATTCACGCACTCCTGACATCCCCACCGAACAAGAAATGAGTACTAAGACATCTGTGCCAGACCACGAAAAAGTGACTATTTCTGAGCAAGACGTTGAAGGAACTACCTTCAAAATAGATACTACTAGCGTCAAGGAGGAAGGCAGTACAGTCGGACAGGATTTGATCAGCGAGGAACCAGGTTTGGTCACTAAGATTCCAGAATTAAATATAACGTCAGATTCTGCAGAAAAAACAACTGAAACGGGATTGACAACCGAACAAGAAGTATCCACAGATATATCCGAAATTGAATCTCCGACAACTAAAGCTCCTGCTACTGGCCCAGTTATTATTGAACCGCAAGATGGTATAGAGCCTGACAGGCCTGAAATGCACGTTACTAGTAAATCGGACGAGGAGAGTACGACTGAAGTGTATGGAGAAGATAAGACTAAACCTGTTCCACAGTCGCATGGAACTGAAGCTTCTTCTACTTTACCTGAATCTGACGGAGTTACTGATATCCCAGAAATTACAGATGAACAGAAACCTAAACCCGAATTACCTGAACCGCATAGCACCGAATCGGATGAAAAAACTACACAAGGACCTCATGTCGATATAAAAACAGATAAGATACACATTGCCGAGAAAGAGGAAACAATAACGGAAGCCCCAGAATATTATGTTACTGAACCTGTAAGAAGGTTTACAGAAATCGAAGATCCATCAGTTACCGGGCAAGAAGATATCGCAACCGGATATCCTGAAGAAACAACAGAACATCGTGTACCTTCTGGAACCGAGAAAATAGATGAAAGTGGAGACGTTGGTATAACCAGTTCAGAAAAGCCACTGCCTATAGATATGGAGTCAGAATTACCTGAAAAGAGTACAGAATCTGATAAACCCGTCACAAAGATGCCCGAACAAGATTATCAGACACCAGAAGTTGAAAAAGAAAAACCGACTGACGAATCACCGGCCACAGAAATACCTATTTCAGTTGTCACAGAATCTCAAGCAATCTCAGATGTTCCTGAAAAGGATGTTACTAGCTATGAAGAGAAGGCTACTACTGTCCCAGACTTATTGGACGATAAATACAAAAGTACAACTCTGCCAGATGGTTACACACAACAACAAGAACCAGGTATGGAAATTACGCAACATCATATAACAACAACGGAAGACGTATACAAAGCTACTGGGCCTAATGTGAAAGAGACAAGTACGGAATCACAAAAAGTATCTACAGATTTGCCGATTGAAGATGTACATACAGAAATTTCAGGTATACAAATATCAAGCGAAGCTCCACAATCACTTGTAACCGAACAAAAAGAAAGACTTGGTGAACAAACAACAGTATCCAGTATTCCGAAAGAAGAATCTTCATATAAACCAGATTTACCAACAACACAGTCTGAAGACAGTTCTAAAGCACCAGAAAAACATGGTCAGGAAGAAATTCAAACAGAAGCACCGGTTCACGTTACCGAACCCGTCGAAATAAGCACAAAAGAAACAGAACAAGAGGACAAAATAACTCACATTTCAGAGGATGTTGTAACAGAAAAACAAGATACTGCAACTACGTTGCGAGTACCGCCCGCGGTGACCCAAGAAAACGAACAACACGAAGTCATGAAATCTACGGAACATACATCGGATCAAACTGAAGTCTCAGAGACGACACCATATTTGATTGAATTAGAAGAACACACTCACAAGATTGTGGAAGACCTCACAACAATATCGCCTTCTGAAGAAGAACACACTTACAAACCTGTGGCAGACACTTCAACATCACCTTCTGGAGAGGAACACTCACAAAAACCTTTGGAAGATATTGCCACACCATCTCCATCTGAAGAAGAACACTCGCAAAAGCCCGTGGAAGACATTTCAACTCAATCTCCGTCTGACGAGGAACACTCTTATAAGCCAATAGACGATATCTCAACATCATCACCTACCGAAGATGAAGATTTGCACAAGCCTCTAGAAGACCATTCAACATCGTCACCATCCGAAGAGGAACACTCTCACAAACCTGTAGAAGATATCTCAACACCATCACCTTCCGCAGAAGAATATATTCCCAAGATTGAAGAGCATATCTCGACTGTGTCACCTTCAGACGAAAAACCGACAACCGTTCAACCAGAGGCCGGCGAAGAACCTCAAGTCTCAGAGCTAACCACTAAGAAGACTGACGAAGAAATTGGAACCGCAACTACGGAAGCAGAAGGTACTGCTAAGCCCAGTGAAGAATCGTTGCCTGAAGACGTATCTGAAAAGGTCTCAGAATCGACATCAGTTGAAGAAACAACACCAGCCGTTATTCATGGTGATTATGACAAGGATCATAAAGAATATACAACTGCAGCACCCACTCAAATTTCTGAAGAATCTACGCCTGTCGCTGTCACAGAGTCCGAAAAACTACCAACTTCTGAATCAGACATCGCAGTACAAACTGAGAAAGAAGTTTCTAGTAGTGAAAAACCATCACACCCAATCGTATCGCATGAAACCACCGGACCGGAGGAAGAATTTATATTCTCCACAACTAAAGCAACAACCATACGCCAAGGTGAAGATATTGAGACTCCTGTGTCAGATGACAAGCTTACTAAACCTGCAGAAAAGCCTAGTGAGACTAGCGAAGTTCCTCCATCGAGTACGACCACTGAAGTTTCTAAACCAAGTATTCCAGATTTACAACCTACAGATGAGATACCAGTTCCCGACGACGATGGACACTTCCCTACTAGTGGAACTAGCGGATATGGTGAACCTGACTATGTCGAAGAGGATCAAGCTTTCGGACCAGGAACTTGCCGCTACGGAGGCAAAGTGTATGTGTCGGCTCAACAGATACCAAGAGATGACCCATGTGACTTCTGCTTCTGCTTCCGAAGTGACATCATCTGTTTACAACAAAGTTGCCCGCCTCCGATTCATGGATGCCACGAAGAACCCATCCAAGGCTTCTGCTGTCCTCGATATGAATGTCCTGTTTCAATGGCAACCACAGTCAATGTTACAACGACGACAACTACAACCACGACTACATTGCCACCTCACTTCCCGACCCACTCATACAAGGGTCAGGCACAAAGGAGAGGCTGCCAAATAAAAGGACACACGTACAAAGTTGGAGAAGTCGTACGCTCATCCTCAGGACCATGTTTACACTGCACGTAAGTATTTCGATTATCTAAGCTTTTTAAAAACGGATTCTTTATCAATGTCATAATACATTAAAAAGTAGAATTTGTACACGAATTAAATACTTACACGTGTCTTTATTTACCCTTTTTTCAGATGTGGAGGAGACGGTCAGATGAAATGCGATCCTAAGGCGTGCACCCCAGAGCCAATGTTAAGACAAATGATAGCAGCTGCTGTGTCCGCCAAGCGACGAAGGTGAAGCCCTACGAGAAATTCCAGTCTGTCTCGTACACGCCGTCACAAGGATGAAGCGCCTATGTGATAATTAATTCCATCTACTTTTCTATGCACAAGAATAATGCTCAACTCAAATTATCCCCATGGAGTAGTTTAAGATTTCGTGTCATATGTAGTAATCTATGTTATTGATTTTTTTTACTTTTCATAAATGTCGTGGCACGCGCAACTCAATTATTATGGAAATAACTGTTCATGACTGTGATTAAAATATTAAATTTAAATGTTAATTTCTGAAACTAAAATTTTAACGAATTTAGTGTCTTCACTTTAGGGCTAATTTATTATGTTATTTATCTTTTCTAACAAAAGTCAGTGCCAAACGATAGTGCTAAGTTGTAAACGACTAGGCCTTTATGATAAAAAGTTCAAAATTATCAAATGTCACTCATAAATTAAAGTTCGTATTGACCAAAGCGAAGCTAATTTACTCTCAAATAAATAAATTTTGACCAAGATCAAGCTTCAAAGGTCATTTAGATCGCCGAAATCTTGACCATTTAAATGTAAACTTAATTGTTTTACCGATTTAAGCTTAGTCAATTTCTTTATTTTACACGATTCTGCTGGAAGCGATCTAGTATCGTGTAAATATAAAGTTATCTTAAGGATCCCTGATGTTGTAAATGCCTTACTTAATTTGTAATAATTTATATATTTTAGGTGTATAGTACTTAAGCCATGTTTTGAGACCAGTGACTATTATAATTTTAGAAGTAAAAAGGCCATTACTATAATGAGAAAAGCGCCGGTCGACGAGTTATCCTTGGCCAGTGCTTTTCCTTCCTTCACGTCTTACAGAAAGTGACTGTCCTTGTTTTCTTTAATTCGTGGAAGACGCGTGATTTTTACTAGCACTTACTCAGTGATAGTGGCCAATATTTTAATCGTTTTGTAAAAAACTTTACAATATGATAACATGAAAACATATTGTAGGATCTTTTGTAACTTTTGATATTAAAGTGCTGGTAGGTTTATAAATAAAGCAGATCGAGATGGGTACGAAAGTTTAGTAGACTGTTGCGACCGTGTGTGCACCCGGGCGGTGCTCACCACGTCAGCTCGCATTAGTTCGTACCAACCTCCATCTGTACGCAAGTTGTAGTTATATTTCTTCTTATTTATTTAAAGTCGTAGCAATAGAAGTATTGGTCAAAAAAAATATTGTGATTTGAATATTTCACCGATTTTTTAAAGAAATACATTCAATCACAACAAAGTATAATTAAAATCATATTTTATTTGTTTATGATATTTTACCAAGACTAGCGACGATCTAGCTGTCTGTACAACTGTGCGAATGAGTTTTGAATAAAATATTTCAAATGAAAATGATGTTTTGTTAATTCCTAACCTAGTTAATCCTTCATCGGATACAAATGCAAGTGTGAAGAAAATAATTTTGTAATTTGTAAACTTCCCGCCGGAAGTTGTTTGAGAAAACGCAAAATATTATTAGAGCATTTGTTTATCCGACGATAATTTATCCACCCGACCACGATTTGGTCTTGGCGGCCAAAGTTTAGCCAAGAACGCTGCAGATATTACTATGCCGAAGTGTGTGCGCATAGTCGCACTCTCTACTCCTTTACTCTCATAGTAAGATGGGTTTGGCACTTTAACACGATTGGTTGAGCCCAGTACCATATTTTCAACTTAAAAACTCCGGGCCCGACTTGTGAATCGAACCACCAGTGCGGTTCGATTCACAACTGATACGGTTTAACATCAGCATCATAGCTTCTAAACGGATGAACCGATTTACATTTAGTTTTTTTGTTTGAAAGGTGACTTTGTCAGAAGTGTTCTTAGCTATGTTTGGTGAAAATCGGTTCAGCCTTTCAAAAGTTATGCACATTTTACTCTTTTAATCGGTTTTTTTTCGCAAGATATCGTTACGTGTTTCGATAGATTGTCGATTGAAGCGTGTCTACTACTGGGTATATATTAAATGTAAAAAAATATGAAAAAAATAAGAGCAGTTATGTATTTATTATTTCGGTATTCATTTTATTTACTTAGCGATCCCCCGACGTGTTGTAAATCTGTTGCCTTCTTACGGAAAGACAGAAAATTTGCCCTATCGTTGCTCACTCTGCTGGAAATCTTATATGCTTGACCAAGTCTCACTCGAGGACGTAGCTCTATTGCGTAGTTCTAGTTAAACATAATAAGATTCTCGAAGCTAACATCCGTTTATCATATCAGCCGCAAGAGTTCCACTGCTGGACATAGGCCTCCCCCGTGCATCCCGCATCCAGCGGATGCCCGCAACCTTCACCAGGTCATCAGTCCACCTGTTGGGAGGACTTCCAACGCAACGTCGGAAGGTCGGTTCGCGGACGCCACTCCAGAACTATTCTGCCCCATCGGCCATCCGTTCTGCAAGCAATGAGCCCTGCCCACTGCCACTAAAGTTTGGCAATTTTTCGGGATATGTCGGTAACGCTGGTTCTCTTGCGTTCTCTCTCCATTGCCCTTTGGGTGAAAGTAAGCTTTCTGATGAGGCCCATTGTGAGCGACCACGTCTCAGAGCCATAGGTTATTACTAGCAACACACACTGGTCATAGACTTTCGTCTTGAGACACTGTGTTAAGTTGGACGAAAAGATACCGCGCAACTTCCCGAATGGATTCGACGGTTGACCTCTTTCTCGAAGTTGGTCCTATCCAACTGGCTTGTTTGTCCCAGGTAGACATAGTTTTGTCCACAACTTTGAGTGTGGAGTCTCCGACCTTGATAGGAGTGGGTGCAAAATGGGCATTCAACATCACCTTAGTTTTGTCCATGTTCATTTTAAGACCCACTCTTTCTGACCAACTCTACTGAGGTTATCGAGCATTGTACTGAGGTCCTACATGATCTCAGCCATGACCACTTCGTCGGCAACCCGAAGTTGAGTGATATACTCGCCATTGACGTTGATGCCTAGCCCTCTCCAGGCCAGAACTTTGAAGACATCCTCTAGTGCGTCGGGCACTAGTTTGCAACATTTTGTTGAACTGGTCCTATTTGGCGCAGCCATGTCATATTTATGTTGTTTTCCTCTTTTTTTATTAGGGTTCCGTAGCCAAATGGCAAAAAACGGAACCCTTATAGATTCGTCATGTCTGTCTGTCTGTCTGTCTGTCTGTCCGTCCGTATGTCACAGCCACTTTATTCCGAAACTATAAGAACTATGCTGTTGAAACTTGGTAAGTAAATGTATTCTGTGAACCGCATTAAGATTTTCACACAAAAATAAATATAAAACAATAAATTTTGGGGGTTCCCATACTTGAAACTAAAACTAAAAATATTTTTTTTCATCAGACCCATACGTGTGGGGTATCTATGGATAGGTCTTCAAAAATGATATTGAGGTTTCTGATATCATTTTTTTCTAAACTGAATAGTTTGCGCGAGAGACTCTGCCAAAGTGGTAAAATGTGTGTCCCCCCCCCTGTAACTTCTAAAATAAGAGAATGATAAAACTAAAAAAAATATAAGATGTACATTACTATGTAAACTACCAGCGAAAATTGGTTTGAACGAGATCTAGTAAGTAGTTTTTTTTTTAATACGTCATAAATAGTAAACCGCAATTTACCAAGTACGGAACCCTTCATGCGCGAGTCCGACTCGCACTTGGCCGGTTTTTTTTTTGTTGTTTAGTTATAAGTTTACATTTTGTTTTTCTTTTTACCCGGCTGCAAGGAACGGGTTATGTTTTTCGCGCGTATCTTATAAGTATGTAAGTATGTTTGTATGTATGTAATATTCTTTATTACCTCGTATCTTTCAAACCACTTGACGGATTTTTATATTTAAGACATCGTTAGACAGGTCTTGGCCGCCCAAGTGTTCTTCGATAAGTGCCTTTAAATAAACATAAACATAGCGGCTTTTGGGCGCCATATTGTAGAGGTTGCATTTTTTTTTCTTCGCGACCCATCGAGTGGGGTATCAAAATGAAGGGTGTTTAGAGGTGATTACAAAAATATATACCACTTATATGTTAAAAGTATTTATAAAAAAAATATTCACTAAAAAGTTGTAAATAAAAAAAGCTAATTTAAGAATAAAAAACCGGCCAAGTGCGAGTCGGACTCGCGCACGAAGGGTTCCGGACTTGGTAAATTGCGGTTTACGATTTATGACGTATTAAAAAAAAACTACTGACTAGATCTCGTTCAAACCAATTTTCGCTGGCAGTTTACATAGTAATGTACATCATATATTTTTTTCAGTTTTATCATTCTCTTATTTTAGAAGTTACAGGGGGGGGGGACACACATTTTACCACTTTGGAAGAGTCTCTCGCGCAAACTATTCAGTTTAGAAAAAAAAAATATTAGAAACCTCTATATCATTTTTGAAGACCTATCCATAGATACCTCACACGTATGGGTTTGATGAAAAAAAATATTTTTAGTTTTAGTTTCATGTATGGGAACCCCCAAAATTTATTGTTTTTATTTTATTTTTGTGTGAAAATCTTAATGCGGTTCACAGAATACATCTACTCACCAAGTTTCAATAGCATAGTTCTTATAGTTTCGGAAAAAAGTGGCTGTGACATACGGACGGACAGACAGACAGACAGACAGACAGACAGACATGACGAATCTATAAGGGTTCCGTTTTTTGCCATTTGGCTATGGAACCCTAAAAACCCGACTGCTTAAGAAGCGAACTAAAACGCAGTAAACAAGAAAAAATCATGCTGTGCAGTCGGAGGATATATATTCGCGAACTGCCTGATCCTCCAACTGCACAGCATGATTTTTTCTTGCTTACAGCTTTTTAGTTCGCTTCTTAAGCAGTCGGGTTTTTTATTGAAATTTTTTTCCCCTGTTGTTGGTCGATTGCCAATCGTTCACTGATGGCTGAGTACAGGTATTCGAGTTTTTGGCGGACTTTTTGTGTGATATTCAGCGGCTACCTTTATTATCCGCAAATTAATTCCCAGTGGATCTTGTAATGACAAATTGGTTTAGTTTTGTGTCTCAAGTGTGTACGAAACAGTGTGTACAGTACTTATCCAGTGTTTTAACGTACTCACTCGTTATAACGTACACGATCTCAAATGTCAAAATGTATACAAAAAAGAGGTTTCTTCTACCGTTCCCAGACGGCGCTTATCCAGTTTCAATACAAATTGATGTTTACGTAAACGCGGCAGAGTGTGAGTAAAAACTCGCACTAAGCCTCTGGACAATTTGTTGAATCATTGATACAGATCTGATCTCGGTAAAGTGGAGGAGGAAATTTTATTGTAGTGTTGAGTACCTCAGCGAAGATTGCCGAAAACGTTGACTCGCTATTTTACTGACAAATATTTCAAAACACATTCGAATGTGTTACGTCCGCAACTCCGCATTATGTATAAATTATTAAATTCTGTAAGACTAAGGTATTGGTTTTTGAAAGAGAAAACGATGTATCGAAGTGTGAAGTGAAAATAAATGATAAGAGTGTGGAGCAAGTGAACGAGTTTGTATATCTGGGAAGTATGTTCACAAGGGATGGAAAGATTGAAGAGGATGTGGAAAGGAGAGTGAATGCAGGGAATAAAGTGAATGGTGCTATACATGCAGTTGTGACCGGCAAGTCGATGTCTCCGGAAGCTCGACTCGCCGTTCACAACAGCGTGCTGGTGCCTACACTTATGTATGGAAGTGAAGGTTGGGTATGGCTAAAAAGACATGAAAGTAGGATGAATGCAGTAGAAATGCGCTCCTTGCGGAGCATGTGTGGTGTGACTTTAAATGATAGATTGAGGAATGAGGTAATAAGACAACGTTGTGGTTTAAAAGAAGATGTAGTGACTAAAATTGAAAATGGTATGTTAAGATGTTTTGGCCATGTTGAGAGGATGAATGAAAGGCGACTAACGAAAGGTGATGTTCTTCAGAAAGGCCAAGTGCGCAGTACCCATAACCGGCGTGTGTGTATGACTAGATGTATGAATGTGTGTGAAGCAAAAGAAGTGTGTAAGGATCGTAGCAGGTGGTGTTCTGTAGTTTCTGCCTACCCCCATGGGAAAAAGGCGTGAGTTTATGTATATATGTATGTATTAAATTCTATATTTTTATAAAGCAAGCACCGATGTTGACTATTTTGCCAATGTCTAAAGTAAATTGGAAAGCAAGTGTGTCCAACGATCTATTTTACGTTTCATAGCTCAAATACTTATCACTTAGTAATATCTTAATGCGTTATCGATTCGATTTCACAAACAATCGGCTCTATTTACGAAGAACTTTTAATCAATTTTAAATATTGGCACTCGCTGCCAGGGCTTTACAGGCATTGCACCTCCACGTCAATATCCAGTCTAAACACAAAAAATATAACATACATATTAGTAAGACTTTTCTAAAAAACCTCACCACTTGTTTTGTGTTCGGCTGGTTTTCCATTTTCATGTTGTTCTTACGCCATGATAGCCCTGGTTTACATCCCGCAAATGTATTGCAACGCAGTAATATTATATTTTATCTAAAGATAAACATATTATATATTTCTTGGACAACAATAATATTGTCACATAGTTCAATACTTACATTTCACACAGTCACTGAATTATGTTAAAATCAATCGCTGTGAAAGCACTTAACAGGTTTCAAACTTGAAAATAGTTTTAAATATAAACGAACGACAAATTATCAAATAAAAACCATCGGTTACGATTTTGCGATGCGTTGCTATGTTTGTGTGTCATGTGTGGCAGCGTCAGAGCGCGTTGCTTTTACTTACGAAATAGGCAAAGAAATTGTTATTGAGCCTTAAGATGAAATAATTAAAATGCATTATTTAAAATACGAGTATTATAACTATGAAATCGTTTGTAGTTTCACTCAATTCCTTAAAATACTTAAAACTAGACTTATATTATACATTTTAAGCGCATAAAACTCTCAGTCGAGATTTCTTGATTGTAATTTAAAGAATTTGTTTCAAGCCCTAATTCGTCTACGAAATTGTGACAGGAGATGTCAGGCCTAGAGTTCGTCGACGACCTTAACCGCGCTAGAGAATACCGTTTGAATCAGCGCTGCACGATCGGTCGATCTCGAGACTGTCTCGCTGACGAGCTCGTCATCGAGCACAACCAAGAAACTGTCTCTTAGAGAATAGCATGGCTGACATGGGTCGACACTCAGATGCGTAACGCAAACGACGTGAGTCAGTGGAAGATAGCCTTCAATAGGGCCGCGTTTGCTGTCCTGCAAGAAGGTGATGCGAAGGGCTTGGTTTAAGTTTTTAAGCCGTCCGCCGACCAAACTTGCTTCTTACCCAGCTGGTAGTAAAGTCTTTTGGTCCCTGGCTAAGTTAGTTGAATCGAACTTCTGCCGTCCCTCACTACCACCACTGCTGAAGCCCGACGGATCGCTGGCCCACTCTTTTGAGAAGAATTGAGACAGCACTCTTGTTTGCCTTTCTGTTTGCGGGATCTTCTCGTCTGGATTCGGGTGACGCGCGGTCGTCTATTTCTCGTGATGGATGCGAGACGAGTATGTCGGACATTCGCATCCATCAAAAGGATGTAAACAAAGCTAGTGGCCCCGACTCAACACTAAGCTAGCATATTTAAAGCAAACGACATCCTCCCTGACCGCTACCGCGAAAATCGGTCATCTGGGGATCTTCTATTTGCGTATGCCATACACATCTGGAGTGAGGCCATAGAGAAGCACAAGGAAGTGCTTGCCGTCTCCCTCGACATCTCGAAGGCTTTTGACAGGGTCTGGCACGAAAGCCTTAATGGTAGGCTTCCTTCATTCGGTCTGCCCAATGGACTGTGCGATTGGATTGCAGACTTCGCGAGGGACTGGTCCTATTCGAGTGGTTATTGATGGCTGCTCATCTGACCAACTGTACTGCTCAGCAACATTGTTCTTGCTGCATATAAATGATATGAAGGCGACAGCACTGTTGCTGAGAGATACGGGTCCGACGCACGCGCTACTGGGCCACAGGTAGGTCTTGGTTGGGCGCTTGAATCGCTCCTTGTAGGCAGTCTCCGAATGGGGTGTTGCCAATCTGGTCAGGTTCAATGTTGCTAAGATCCTTGCGTGTTAGATATCGTAAATAAGGTTGTCTGGTAGATATCGCTGTCAGCGATAAGACCGCCTTTGTACCCATAGTATTAAGTTGCTGTATAATATGTGTTATTTCTTTTTTTGGTGTACAATAAAGTATATTCTATTCTATTCTATTCTATCCTTGCGTGACTTTTTTCCGCTAAAAAGAGCCAATTCCACTCGGCTCCTTCTTTCCGCGGTGTGACCGTGCTAATAACCACGGACCATTCACCCGGACACGGACCATCTTTTTGGTCTCAGTGTTGGTCCATTCATTGACGCCAAAACTCAACTGACTGCTAAAAAGTTGTAGATCCTTGCAAAGGTGAGATGATACTTCACGCCAGAACTGTTGCTCAACTTGTATCAAGCGCAAGTTCGATCATACATGGAGTAATGCTCTCATCTTTGGGACGGATCTGCCAAATACCAACTGGATGCCCTTGAGTCGATTGAAAAACGTTTTATTCATAGCTACAACCTGGGAGTATTTAAGAGTGAATAGGTTTCTTCTAGTCAAGCGTGCTTCATTGTCGACCACATCATCGCTTACCATCAGGTGAGATAGTGGTCAAGAGCGAGAAAAAAACATAAACAAGCGTAGGGTTTCGTCGCTGCTACGACGTCTGTGTGTAGCATCTTCGTAGCAGCGTAACGTTCTCGTAGCGGCTACGACGTGTATGCGTAGCATCGCCGTAGCTGCATAACGATTTCGTAGCGGCCATGAGGTGTGATGTAACATCTTGGTTGCTGCGTAGCGTCCTTGAAACGATTTCGTGGTTGCTGTGAAATTTAGGGGTTGTGTGTTTGTAATTCCATAGCTGCGTATCATTTTCGAAGCGATCTTGTAGCGGCTACGGCGTCAGAGCATAGCATCTTCGTAGCAGCGTAGTTATTTCATTGTGGTTACGTGGTGTGTGAGTAGCATCTTCGTAGCAGCGTAACGTTCTCGTAGCGGCTACGACGTGTATGCGTAGCATCGCCGTAGCTGCATAACGATTTCGTAGCGGCCATGAGGTGTGATGTAACATCTTGGTTGCTGCGTAGCGTCCTTGAAACGATTTCGTGGTTGCTGTGAAATTTAGGGGTTGTGTGTTTGTAATTCCATAGCTGCGTATCATTTTCGAAGCGATCTTGTAGCGGCTACGGCGTCAGAGCGTAGCATTCTGGTAGCAGCGTAGTTATTTCATTGTGGTTACATGGTGTGTGAGTAGCATCTTCGTAGCTGTTTTCGTACCGTTTTCGTCGCTGCTACGACGTTTGTGCGTAGAATGTTCGTAGAAGCGTAAGGTTTTCGTAGCAATATCGTAGTGGCCACGACGTTTGAGCGTAGCATCTTCGTACCAATTTTGTAGCGATATAGTAGCGTCTACGACACGTGTTTGTTACGTATTCATAGTGTCTCCATATGGTGTATGTTTTACCCTTATATCGTTTAGATTTGTAATATTTGAGCTTTCTGAGGGACTGGTCTGGATATAATTTAAGAAATGTTATAAAACTATATAAATTAGATAGTATAAAACAAAATCACTTTATTTGCCTCTGTCTGTTTCGCCGCTTCTTAACGGCTTTTGATACTGCTTTGTCTAATACAAGTGCGTTAAACGAGGAAGATTTGTTTATGTAATTTGTCCCATGTGAAGCCGGGGCGGGTCGCTAGTATAATATAAATAATATTTTCATGACGCCTATGTAGTTGTTTTTAGGAAAACTCATTAGAAGTAGATAAGTAATCGTTATATAAGGATAACTATAGTTTACATTCCCTTAATAAAGCGCACTATATAGGGAGATTTCTTATTTATAACGCCTGCAAGTATTGTTAGAGCAACAGCTCCGCGCGTGCATTCAAGCGTGTTTATCAGGGGCCCCTGCGACCCGACAGGGGCCGAATACAGGCGCCCTTGTTTTGTCAATATTTTGATATGTATACTTATTCTTATTCTTTATTGTAAAACATACAAATACAGTGAAAGTGAAAGGCGAATACACTTAATTTTTCAATCGACAACTTATTTCGATTTTGGCGATGGTAGTGTTTTATTTCTTACTTGAAGTATAATATGGCACACTTCCGAACATACAATATGTTATAATAATTAATTATCGATCGGTTTCGCTCTGTTAGTTTCCTCGTTTCAAGTTTCATCACTATTCCCAATTGTCCTTTCTCAATTTAATAAGGGTATCTTTTCCACACTTGTCTATTAGTCCTCATCTCCTCTCTAACTATTCATCATTCACACAGCCCTGCCATCGTTTCTACCCTTACTCTTAAAACCATCCTTATTCACACTTGACAAGCTTGATGGAAACGAATAAAACCTCGTCGAAAATTCAAGAATACCATTAAAATAATGCACAATAAAATAAATACCACCAGTTACTTTGGTTTTCCTACTATATTGCCTGAGGCTGAGGGTATATGTTCTGTGCTGAGAAGAAAATAAAATCTTCTGCAATATGCCGATTTTTTTATCATCTGCCGGCAATTCAGATGATAGAAAGCACAGACCCGATGGTTTAATAATTTCTTCTTTAGACATAATTTTCACCGAGCGTGTTATGCCCATCGCATGGCGATAATAGTTCTCTGTAAAATTCAAGAAAGGTTCCTAACCTGAGGAGCCACCGATGGTTCCATTCGTAACAATAAAGCATTTTAAACATAGATGGCTCCACCATCTGCGTAGGTTCCTCTCCAAATGTTAATACGCAAAGTGGCCCATAGATGGCGGCAAAGCCCTCAAAAAGTCTACTCGTCTACTCAAACAGTAGGATCCGCTGTCGGCTTCTATTTTTTTAGTTCAATTTTTTATCAATTCTCTTCATAGTAATGAATAAAAGCAATATTTTAGTTTGGTAACATAGTACCTATTACGTTTAAATAAATAGCAACAAGGCCTGGAATGGTGTAGTCATCTTCGGGTAATTGAAACAATTAAAGCATTTATTGAAGTAATTAAATTACGGCAGAGTCAATACTATAAATTGTTCGTGAGATAAACGACGGTAACGGTAATAATTATATCATGAGATCATATTATTTTCTCGAAATGGCATTGCCATGTAGCATTTTGAGAAAGCTGTCAAAATAGGGTTTTAAATGATTGCTTGATGAAACGGCCAATGCCGACATTTGTGTAATCTGAAAAACAGTTTAGTAGAAATTGAGATTTTAAAATCCAAGCTAATTTTATTTATTATATAGCTTCTATTCTCCAACGGCTAAACCTACATATTGCCACGATTCGTAAGCTTCTAATAAGTGCAAAAAGATCGATTTTCCTTTACTGTACTAACTAGGGGAGATGTTGGTACGTTAACGCAAATATTCCTATATTTTTAGCGTTCACTCAATTTCAATTAATACTCCACAATCAAAACACATAAAAGATAAAATCATATTTTCCTTTGACAGATTTTATAGAAAATAATATCAAACTACCTGCACAACCTACATATTCAAACAGTGTAAATACCTGTTCTTAAAGTTGCTCCTGCAACTCTCTTCAACTTTTCTACTTTTTGTTCAAGAATCATAACGTGGAAATACCACCTTGCTGCCACTGCCTGCTCAGATGCGAGTACACTTTATTACACAATATTTACTAACAGATGTGCAGTGTGCACTTAACATCGGAAGTATTCGCGCATCATCCGTATCTCTAAAGAAGTCAAGATATTTTTTTATCTATGTCCTTATTCTTATTTTTTTGCGAAACTTAAAACGGCGAAAAATCAATTACTAAGAAAGTCTGTAAGTCTCTTTCCTGGAATTTGATCAATTAACTAAATCATTCATCATCAGTATTGTTTGATAAAGTAAGTAACGAAATTAATAAACTTGTCCACAACGTTGATAGGAATAGAATCGATTAAGCACAAGTAAAGCCTTATAAAGTAGATGGATAAATATTTTCTTTATAGACGTTGTCGGTGGGAGGGCTCATTCCGCGTGATAATAGCTTATTATTCCGAACCGCATTAATGTAATGCTTAACGTTGAATCGAAAAAAATATTTATTGTCTATAATAGGTACTAAAACCAATTGCATACTATTATCAGACATCTGTTTGTAAAGAATTTAGTAGGATTCAACAGCGATGAGCCTTATATAAACGTTCGCCAAGGCATTCGTTTTAAAAACTTCGTATAATGAACTTAACGCCAGATAGTCACCAGCTCTAACCTTGAGTCATAAATAAAATGTAGGTTATTTTATTTATAATTCATAAAGCCCGCAAATGGAATATCCATATTTTTCTCAACAAGCTATTTGTTACCTATGTAGAAATATGTACCCTCAATTTGAATAACTCCATCTCTCTCGCACAACCACCCGCCTGGCCATGCCTTCTCACTCTATCCCATTACTTTTATATTGTTCGCTAACTTTCTTGTTTGTATAAGCAAATACACGTATTTGAAAGTTTGTATATTTGTAGATTGTATTGTACAATGATAAGTAGATGTCGGTAGGTACAGTTTTAAAGATTTCAATGTTTTATTAGTATATTTAGTTCAATGGCTTTCTTTTATTTGATGAGTTCAATAAATAAACGAATATTGGTTATCTTTAAAAGTAATATCAGGTAACGATTTTACGATAAGTGTTGACTAAGTAATTATTTCATCGCTGCATACTTCTAGTTATCTTGTTTATTGTAGGTAAACAGCTTTTTTAATCTTGAATCAGATTTTCAAGATTTTTCTATGGATGAGAAGATGATTTTTCCCTGCAAGTTAACATGGCATATAAATAGCAGTTTGAATGAAATAAAGGTATGGATTAAATATCATAAGACCGTTAAAAATAATTCTACATTCAAAGAACGCTTAATAGGAACGGCGGCATTACGCACATAAAATGTTTACATGAAGGAAAAATAAGCGACTTCGAATTCAGTGTTCTCCCTCGCTTTGTATTCCCTCATTACGTATTGATAACTTAGTACCGTGGAACGGCTCTTATCTGCCTGTGTCTAATCTTTCAGTGAGCTTTAAATATCAACTTATGTTTTATTTATAAGTTAAAGATGCTGAAATAATATTATAAGTTCCAAGTAGATTCAAAATATAAGAACATTAAAATGTTTAATTTCAAAAAGTAAAAGAAGCTTACTACTTAACTTAGGTACTTTAGTTACTTAATTCAAATGAAAACCTTGATTAAGATTTTTGTGAAAGCGAACTAAATCTCAATAATTAACCATACAAGTTCTTAAAAGATGCTGGTTTTCTAACTAATCCCTTTTCTGAATATTCAACTATTAAGGTATAGCATAGAAGAAAATATAATGATGATAATAATAAACACTGGTTTCATCCCTACGGGCATAAAATATTGAACAGCCAAACGCATTCAAAGATCGAATAGCTACTCACAAACAAACCTGCGTCAGCAGTGGTGCCTACATTTTGTATCACAACACCTATTAAAACCCAATCTATACATCAAATGATGGCTGAATCAAAACTGATTAGTACAACTGTATCCATAAAGATGATCGTTGGTACGCCACCAGCCATCGATCAACTTTTACGGCTCACACTGATAAGACTGTCTAGTCTGCCTAAAAGCACCTCCACACTCTGAATATCCCTTTCATCTTACGCCTTACTAGGTATCACAAAATAGTTGTCTATTATAAAACCCACAACAAAAAAACTTACAACCAATTTAATATTTAGGAGGAATAGTAGCCGAAATATCTTTGGATCCCAACCTCTGACACTGGAAACACGTGTTCGCCCTAAGGTTCACCCCGAATATCGCGATAGTTACATGGCTAATACTCACGCTGTTTCAATACTTAGAGCGATCACTTTGGTAACAATCCTTCATTTACGATATAATTTTAGGTAGTAGCTACACAGGCAAAAATTATAGAACGTAAAAACTAAACATTTTCTAGAATACAACCATCGGAAATACAAATTCATAAATGACGCAACACTATGACTACTTATTTCAACTACCCTCTTGCGTAGATATTTCCACAGGGCAATGACACACAACTTAAAAAACATTGCAGACAGTAATGTCTACTACGTCTGATGTAGAGCTATAAATGTCGGTAATACGGCGGGTCCTGAAAACTAAATAGTTTTCTATGGATGAAAAGAAAAATTCAAACAAGTAATGCTAATTCCATTTTAATCGTTGCATACATTATATCCAAAAAAGTTTGCATTCATTATAAATATTTTTTCATATCCCCATTATCTCTATCCAAATACGTTTAAGACTTATTTCATTTTAGAAATTCAATACGACTGTCTGTGTACAAGCAAGTTTTAATAACTTTACATTAACATAAACTTAAATATACGCTAGGTATAGAATCTACTTCAGGAACACATAATACTCTCCAGATGAAATAATACAAATACGAGATATAATTTGAAGGAATCTTCAAAATGGCAATTTTTATAGAGGGATTTGTCCCAAATAAGGTTGTATCTATTTTTTCATTTGGCGAGGGCTCGCGGGCTCCGCGGAGCGCCGTGCACCCACCATCCCGAAGCCGCGGCGCCGCCCCGCTCCGTTCGCGGTCTCCATGGCGACCAGCTCAAATGACGTATCGATCCCGCGGAGGGAGGGGGGGCTCGCGGGGTGGCACCGCTCCACCCGCCGCGACCCCCAGCACCCCTGCACCCCTGCCACCGCCACTCGACCGTTGGCCCATGCAAAATGACGGATGTAAACTTTGGATATACCTCCTTGGAAGGAAATGATATTTTCATTAAAATGAAAATGAGGTTCATGATTTTTTCCTTTTAAACATATACGCGGTTTAAGCTTCCCCTGGCATGGGTCTTAATGAGCCATCTCCTCATATGTGTTTGTTCAAAAAGAGATGCCGGAATGCATACACTGTAATTGCAAAGAGCCGTGTAATTTATGTTCTACTACTACTATCTTCAACTTGAATAGTTTGTACCAAGAAAATTTACCCAATATTAATAAAAAGGTAGGCAAAACACGACCAGAAGCTGTAATATAAGCAGTCTCCACAAAAACAAAAGGATACGTAATAGCTAGCTAGAAGAAATAAGAAAACAAACTAGATAGTTAGACACGGCTCGTGCTTCAGAAACACCGACTAAACTTTGATTAGTTCGAGATATTAATTTCCCACCTATACTAAAATGCAATTAAAGCTGTGCAATGTTACTTCAGCTCGATGTGTTTGTATTTTATGTGATTTATATATAATAATAATGTATACTATGATTGTGATATGCCTTATTGTAATTAAGTATATTTACAGGTCGCATATCAAGGTAGTTAAGTGTTGACATTTTCTCCACCGATGATGATAATAATGCTACACCAATATAAAATTATGGCCAATTGGAATATAAATAGGCTTTTAAAATGGAATAACCATATTTCAGTTTCAGAAAAACAAATAAACACGGTTGAGATGGCTGGCTACCTACCTACATATTTAAACGATTGTTGATCTGCATATAAAGCGACCTGAATACCTAACGTACACCTAATATCAATAGGTACGTTACTATTTTTAAATTAAATCATTGTCGTGTTTAAACGTCTCTTCTAAAATTTTGTTTCAAACATTAACATAATTAAGTGGTTCTCAAAGTTTTCCCATTATAAACTTAGCGAGAAATTTTATTTTTCCCTCAAGTCACGCGCGCTTGTGTGCGAGCGTGTGCACGACACAGCGAATTGGATTTTCTCTAGTGTGAGTAAACCTACTTTTGCAAAGAGAACAGGGAAACCTTGGAGATTCATGAAATATTAATATAAAACGACTCAGAACTTATTCCTTAGGTAATTTAAGCTTATGTTGCCAACATAATTTTGAGAATATAGTAGGTTCTCATAAGACGGTATGTCTTGTATAGTACATACCTGTTATTATGATAGGCTTCAGTAGTACATGCATAGGTAGGCACGGATAAGTGCGAAGTTACAACTAGTTACAACAACATTTATTATTGGTATATTGGATGCTGGATGAAGAGCTCGTGGCCAAATAATAACAGCCGCACTGGTCGATCATCAAGGTTAAGCAACGCTTGACGCGGTCGGTCCGTGGATGGGTGACCATTTCAACATACCGAGTTTCCTCCGTGCCTCGGAAAGCACGTTAAGCCGTTGGTCCCGGCTGTCATTTGAAGATCTTTGACAGTCGTTACGGGTAGTCAGTAGCCTGAGATCTGACACCAGTCTTGCCAAGGCGTACCGTGTAACACAGTTACTGGTTTGTGGAGGTCAGATAGGCAGTCGCTCCATGTAAAACACTTGCACTCAGCTGAATCTGGTTAGACTGGAAGCCGACCCCAATGTAGTTGGGAAAAGGCTAGGCAGATTGATTGATTGCATGATGGAATAACCGTGCACCCTATGCAACTCTAGATAGTCTCAAATTATAATAATTATAAATAAAGTAATTTTCAAGACAATATTACGAAGAAAATACGTAGATATCCTCTATACTTTAAGGTCTAGTATTAACAGCTTATCTAATAGCAGATTACATAAGCCCATCAAACTTTGCATATCGACTAAAAAATAGTTATCCGAAACAAAAACAGTGGAACACTATTCTATCGATTCAAGTTTCAGTCATAACGTCTTCCCTCGATGCGAACTAAGAAATATAGATCCTCGCGAGCAAAACCTGTACTAAATCACTAGTCTGCATTATTACGTACATATAATCTTACTGCAAGCTAAATATATATAAACCATTTATAAACAACACGTCTTTACAAATAGATGTTAAGTCGATAAATGTCATATTTAGTTGGATTCTTGAGGAAAAGGAAAAATAAATGTCAGGATTGTCTCGGAACTTAAATAATCTCTTTGAGATCCCTTACTTTGAAACATTTATTTCGTGCAATTAAAGGAGAAGTATGAAACGAATATTTTAACAAAACAACGAGCTTTATAATCTTGATACAATATTCCATAATATGTGTTTAGTTACGAACTCATCAAGTACAGTTAACAATTTCTCTTACGGACCGGTTCTTAAGTTTGAACAAACTTACTTATGTACGCTTTATGAGTTGGGACTGGTTAATTTTAAGTAAGTTATAAAGATATTATTGTGTTCATTGACCTAAGTTTAACGTTTAAAAAGCGTGCAATGAAATTGAATTTTGATTGACTGTTAAATAATGATAGTTATGGAATACGAATGGGTACGAATATATAATAATAAAATCTGTCTTAAAGCGAATCTGTATTAATACGAACAAGGGATAAAAATGTTTATTTTCTTTCACAAATAACACTTATTAACTAGAAACTTAAACATATTCTAAAACATTTTGTAGTTCACGATCACCAAGAGCTATCCTTTGATGGTACTGAAGTACAGAATAATAAAAATGTATTAATAATTAAAATACTTTAATTATTTTTTTTATTTTTTTATCGTCAATAGGCTTGCGCTTGACCACTATCTCACCTGATGGTAAGCGATGATGTGGTCGACGGTGAAGCACGCTTGCCTAGAAAAAACCTATTTACTCTTGACTTAAATACCCCAAGATTGTTGATTATAATTTTAACCGCTTTTCCTGATTGCGTAGATATTCCTATTTTTTATCTATCTATATTAATATTATAAAGAGGAAAGAATTGTATTTTTGTATGTAACGAATTAACTTTAAAACTACTGGACCGATTCAAAAAATTCTTTCACCATTGGGAAGCTACACTATCCCCGGGTAAAATAAGCTACTTTTTATCCCTGTATTCCCACGAGAACGGGAACTACGCGGGTGAAACCGCGAGACGTCCGCTAGTAAGATATATTTAAGTAGCTATAAGTAACAAAATCACAAGTGCATCATTACTGGCTCTAACTTTCATGTTAACCATTTTTACTTCATCTTTGTTTACCTTGTAAATATTTATGATAGGAATTTAAAAGACAATTTGCTTGCTAATGAACTGCCCGCACTCAATCTAGTTGAATACCCACTTACCTACATATTATTACGAGTTGGGCGCGTTCCCAACATCTCTGAACGAGTTTCTTGCGCACCGATTCCGTCATCAACGGACCGAATTCAAAAACTGATTTAAAAATTGTCTGGCGAAAGTTTACGACAAAATATTGGCTGTATTGATACCGTCGGTATTGAAAGCTAGTTTGAAAAAGTGCTTTTCATGACTGGGTAGGTTTTATTAAATAAATCAATGTTCCAATTCTATAAAACCAGCAATCTCGGTTTAAAACCCTTATTAATTAGTAGAGCGTTCGTTACTACAGGATAGTCTACGTTCTTTACTACGCATGCATCACTGAGTAACAACAAGAGATAAAGCAAGGCAGATAGGTATTGTTGTTATTAACATTATGTACTTAATTAATAAGTTGGTGTCCGGGAAACGTCGACTTGCACAATAGGATAGGACGGGACACGTCGATCCCGCCCCGCGCCCCGCAGCCCCCGCCGTCGGGCCCCGTGCCCGCCCGCGCTGGAATGCCCATTGTCCCGTCGATATGATGTTATGCCAAGTATTGCCAAGCCACTTATGTCAATAGCTACATTTGTTTGTATTATGAACTATGAATTTTATTAATTCAAAAATTCTTTAAATTTTTAACTGATCAAACTCGTTTTTGTTTAAGGTTTTTGGAAATTCCAATATTATATAACCTTGTTCATCAAGAATTTTTGTAGACGCTATATCTTAACTTGACGCACATTGCACATCCATACTAAAATAAAAAAACTTTTTACAAAAAAATACTACCGACTTCCAAATAACTTGATTTTTGGAAGTCGGTGTCTTTCGTTGGTACCAATTGTTTGCGTTATGGACACCGACTTCCAAAAAATAAAGTTATGTTTCACTTTGTATTTTTTTATTTGGAAGTCGGTAGTATTTATTTGTAAAAAGTTTTTTTTTTCTCTTTTTAGTTGTACCTAGCTAATAGGCAAGTTGGTAAGGTACTTAGAACGCCAGAATAGTATAGCCGAATATCATGAAACTTGAACATAACCGGTGAAATGAGAGATCTGCGTACTCCTTAAGAGTATTGGCGTGAAGTTACGTTATGAAATGGTATAAATAATAAACAGACATGCGATTGCAGCAATCCTGAGAGATTTTTCGTTATTTATTGAAAAGTTCTGTTGTATATCTTCGAAGTTCTCATCAGAACTTCACCTAATTAAAATGGGACCAATTTCGAAATATACTTTTTTAAACAAAAAAAGAATTTTCAAAATCGGTCCACAATTGATTTTGAATTTTTGATGATTATTGACGGAGATTTCGGTGAACAAAAAAAAGAAAAACAGACGTAAAGTCGAACATATTATAACCTCCTCCTTTTTGGTAAGTCGGTTAAAGATAAACTATGCTAATATTTTTTACAATATTTATATTGTTTAATTTTTTTAAATCTTCAGTCTCTTCTATCCATCTAGGTCTGTACTCGTACGTACTACAACTGACAACAATTTAAGAAAATTGCTAAGTCGGCCATTCTACGAAGTGGACAAAATCCTGTTCGCTCTATATATCTCCTTTTTAAATATAGCTACATTTTAATAATAGTGTGTATTTTGTTTTATTTAATGTTTTCTATCATCATGTATTTCAATTTATACATACCACGTTCATTTATTAAGATTTTGCGCGTTTTCTGTAGACCAAATCACGTCCTGTAGACTGTTCGCGACATAGGTTGCCAGATTCAGAGATGTTTTAAAAATACTTTCACATATTTTGAAGTAGCTTATGTGAACCTATCTTATTGCAAATATAATAAAGTAAATTCTCGTGTAATTTAAAAAAATACGACGTTTACTTTTTTCAAGTTTCAAAAGATTCTACAGTGTTCGCAAAAAACTTATCACTCCTGTAGACAAACACGAAAAATCTAGTATTTTTTTAAATATTTTGTATAACAACACTATTACTTTTGCTAGCAACACTGAAACACGAAGCTGTCATCGTCTGTCTGTTATTGTTGGCCTTAAGACGTTATTTCCTAACATTTTAATAAAATAAGAGTCATTCTACAAAGTGTAAAAGTTGGTGCGTCACTTCTAAACCTGCCAAAATACAGTAAGTACTTAATTCAAAATTATAATTTTACATTGGTCTTGTTAATTAGCGGTAAAATGATTGAACGTGATGGAAGCCGCGTTTTATAACCTCAAATATTGCCCTTGGCATGGACTAAAGTATTTTATCATCACTTCTGTCGAACTCACTTCTGTCGACAACCTGTCTACAGATGTGACGAATACCCACAGATGTGAGGCTTTTGCGAAATAAATCCTATTGCTATTTGATAAAGATTAAAATTCATTTTTAGAAAACCTTTGTTGTATAAATTATTTATGTTTAGCTCAATACACGCGGTTTTTGCTGAGTTTAGTTCAAAATACATTCTCCAGGGTTCATTTCTACAGGTAGGATGTGGTTTTATGATATTATGTTTTATACACTAATGTTTTCTAAAAGTAATAAAAAATATATTTTAACTAATCCCGCTTGGTTTAATTGAAGCACTATTCAACCTTAAGTTAAATTTATGCAAAAAATCTAAAAATTTACATCGGTCTTCAGAAATTACGTCTGTCTACAGATGTGATTTGATGCTTTATCTTTTTCCAGAAGTTCGTATTTGATCGCAAAAATGGCAAGAAACAAAAAAAGTTGACGGAAGAAGAAAAGAAGAAGCGCCGTAAAGAACAAAAACGGAGATATATACAGAAAAGAGGACAAAAAATGTCACAAGCTGAGTTAGAGGAAAGGCGCGGGAAAGACAGGGAAAAATACCAAAGGAAAAAAGCATCAGGAGAGATCAAGACGATTAAAGAATAAACTCCAAGAGTACAGCGAAAGATAAGGAAAGGATGGTGTGAGCGTGCCCAAAAGTATCGAGACAAGATAAGACAATTGAAACGAAAGGAACAAGAAATTATAAATAATGATACTCCACCGCCATCGCCTACAATATCTGTAGCCAATAGATCGGTTTCGCAAATTTCGGGTGTTTCGTCAAGATCTGAAATGGGAAAACGGATTGCAGACAGAAACAGAAGGAGACTGCGCCATGAAAACTTATACTTAAGAAGCAAATTGATGCAAATGGAGAAATTGATGGCAAAATATAGAATAAGACTTCTACGTAAAAACAAAAACAGTGACGCAATATCTGTAGAAATAGGTGAACAAACAAATAATCACAAAAAAGAGAGAATACTAAAACTGAAAAAAGCAGTTCGGGATTTTTTGGAATAAGATGACAATAGTCGTTCTACCACAGGAAAGAGGGAAACGATCACTAAAAATAAAGTAAAGAAACAGAGACGTCTTCTTAATGACACTTTAATAAACTTATACAAGAAAGTGTCTGGAATGAAAATGTCTTACGCATTCTTCTGTAGAAACCGCCCTTTCTGGATTCTCGTACCTGATGCCAGAAAAAGGGACACCTGCTTATGTACTACACACGAGAATATGGAATTGATGATAAAAGCAATGAAAAATTGCAAAATGATAGAAGTCAATGTGAAGTGATTGAGAAGAAAAGTAGAAAACGAATTCGATTGGGCAGCACTTCTGATGATGATTATGGTATTATAACTAAGGATAATTTGATAGACAAAAAAGAGGAAAACTCGCTGGTTCAAGTAGTAAAGAAAAATGGAAAAGGACATTTTTGGGACAGCGATGATGATATGCAAATTTTCTAGATGATTGTTTATCCTACTTAACTGATTTATATCTTAGCTAAAAATTGCTCATTATAATGTCTACATAAGTGAAGTCACATCTGTAGACATAGTTTAAATATTTTTTTATTCTGTAACCGTTGGTTATTTTCGTGATAATTATAACTTAGCAAGTGAGAAGACACTTAATTTTTTGAGTGTATAGCGTTGTTTTTTTCTAGAATTGTATTTATTTTCATTATTTTGTAATATCGTCTATTCTGTCGATAATGGCATCACACCTGTCGACAGACAAAAATATAAAAAGTGCCATAAATGCTAATTTTGTGATTGATGATCTCTTAAACTATTTTTAGATTAAAATAAGGTTAATTTTAATTCTTCCTACCTCAATAAATACATCCTATCACTGAATTTGTTTTTATTTAAAAAAAAATATGTGTTCGTAGAATGGCCGAAGTGCGTGTCGAGCACGCATTAGTGTAATAGTTCCTTGGCTTTAATAAAGACTGATCGTTCTGCATATTATTTGCTAGCGAATCATGCTATCCCTCAGATGTACTCAATATATTTTACACTATCAAGAAGTTAAGTATGTTGTCTTCTAATTTGATCTGGTAATTTCTTAATTCTTTAAGCAGGTCAACGTTTTTTGCTGAGTTTAATATTTTTAAAGAAAAGTTTATTAATTGTTTTGTTAAATTTTGGATAGTCTGTGTTTCTTGGCCAATTCAGGAAAATGATTATCCTGAGCTCAAATAAATAAAAATGTTGCAGTAATTTGACTTATCTTAATATGTTAGGTACTTGTTTTCGATTTATATAGTCACAAACTAAAATAAAAAGGTCTACGAGCTCTAGTTGAGATAAACAAATGCCTTAACAAGATTTTATCAGATTCGACTCTCAAGTTCAATTTAAAAAGCGTTACTGGTTTTTTGTCTATGCGCAGATGGTAATCATAAGGCTTCCCACTGACTTAGAAACTCTAAAAATATCATTTGTGAAATATAGTATCTACCATTTAGACTTGCATTATTTTATTGACATTTGCATTTACTTTATTATAATTGAATTTGATTATCTAGAATAATTATTTTGAACTGTACTCTATCAATATTTGTATGCCATTTCCCAAGGCAAACATGACGTTCCATTATCTTTTTATTTTAACCAATTCTTCATGCTGGCAATTTGTCATGTATGTACGTATATGATACTCATGTTTGAACATATATACAATGATTTGATCTGATTATAACTAGGACATTTTATTAGAGCGATTCCCCATGATTAACAACAAAACGTGCCTTAACAAGTCAGATAAAAGACTTATAAGAGCTATTACCTCGCCAGTGGAGTCACCACAGCACAATACAGCAACATAGTTTATCGTGAAGACAAATGAACAGCAACAAATCATGTTAAGACGAGAGGTTGACTGTTGAGTCGCGAGCGTGTATGAGGATGTGAGCGCTTGTAATATAATGTAACGCATAGTTGCATCGAGAGCATTATAATGTTATAGTGAAGTTATTAGTGGTTGAATCAGCCGAGAGGCTCACGTTGGACGGAGTGAGCGCAGCTGTCAAGGCCAAGTGAGGTCAGTCCTCCGACGCTCTCCGCGCCACGATACCCGGGACCGGTTCTACAATTTTTAGTCTCTTTTTATTTTCATTTTTGTATACACGACGCTGAGACTAAACAATGTTTATACGAGTCAGCATCGAATTAACTTTTACTGCGCGGTCAACAGAAATAATTTAATATGATTTTTTATGTTATTGAGTTTAAAATTAGATTTAAATTTAGGTGGACATTTTCTTACAACCTACATTCAAGATTCAATATAGAATTCTATGTTCAGATATATCCAGGTATAAATCCTCTTGTTCATGAATTATTTAACACCTTGCTCGAGATTGAATAAATTGATGATTATTCAAACTTTTAATCCATTGAAAATGCAAAGTCTTTTTTCAATAAAGACGTAAATCGGACAAAATGATTTTATTTAATTGCCTGTAGAGGACATCTTATGGTTATATCAAATCTCATCTTCCTTATACCCGTAAATGTAATAAATCAAAATATAGAAATTGTTTAAATTCAACAGCTCTGTCTATTTACGATACCTACGGCGTTTATTTATTTTTACTCAAAGTTTATTTTTTGTGGACTGGTTGATGGCCACCAGATGGCGTGCTATAGTGTTCAGTGTGTTCACACCGTGGATACTGTATGGTTTCATTTCTTAACAGCTATAAACATGGCACCCTCTTCTCTCGCTATGGAATTTTACACACACACAGACTGTAAATAGCCCCACAATTTACACAAATGTAGTCATTAAGATTGTTGTGGGGTTTTCCCGATGAAACACAGGCAAACGAAGAAAACTTAATTACACTTTTTGCATAGTAGATGAAATAATGTAAAGAGTTATACAATTTTTATTACACTTAAATCTATTCTGTTTAAATTACCTATGTATCCAGTTCAGGATAATACAATTAATACTTATACAGAATAAATTAATATAATCTATAAAATTTCGTGGACTTCTGTTGCTTAGATTGCAAATCATTTTTTTTTGTTTTTTTACGAATTTATGCTTAAACAAAGTATTTCCTAGCAATCGTGGTTGTCCTTACAGAAATTTGAAAACTAAACTGAATGTTCAGTTTTTTTATTTCGACTTCGTCCGCGTCAAACATTTTTCATTTAACAAACACTCATTTTTTTAAATAAAAGTAGTCTAACATCAGCTATCTGTCCGTGAAAGTCTCGTCAAAATCGGTCCAGCCGTTTCGGGGACTAGCCGGAGCAAACAGACAGACTAAAATTGTATTTTTGTACTTTCATATGCAATTAATAAAAAGCTATTATTTTTATATGACGCTTCAATTTATTGACTTGTACATATAAAATATAGTACCCATATTATTAATCGTCTAGAAATATTTATGAAGTAATCCTTACATGATCGATTGAAAAAAATATGTTGGTCCCGAAATGCGTCCCTGTGGAACTCTAAATTCAGAAATCTTCAGTGATTTCAGACCGAAACTCGTTTCAAGATTATACGCTCGTTTAAGGTCAGTTTTAAGGGTTCCGTACCCGCAGGGTCCAAACGGAGCCCGTCTGTCACACAGGTTTGACAGCCAAACGGTTGGAGCTACAGTCTAATTATTTTTACAGTATAAGCATCTTGTAGACCCAAAGCCATACAAATTGTCATTTTTTTTTGTTAAAGTTTTAAGTACCCATACATTAAAAGCGTTGGCGAGCAATATAGTTGTTTAGAGATCGTTAAGTAGATTAATATAAAAAAAATTGTTTAATAAAATATTGGACAACAAAGGAATGAGACGCCACCAAAGTCAGATTTATCTACGAATTTTATACCGATGATTGGCGCAGTGGTTGAGCGATTGACTGCTGTGCTGCGTGTCGCGGGTTCGATTCCCACACGGAACAAATATTTGTATGACCTACAGGTAGTTGTTCCGGCTCTGGGTGTTGTGTATGTGAGTTTATATGTTTGTAACCACGATACAGGAAGAAATTCCTAGTGTGGGGCAACGTTTTAAAAAAAAAACAAAGAAACATAAACAAACAAAGATTTATTTAACTGCCCACCTATGAACTTTAAATTTTGTGATAATGTATAATTACGTATATTTTACTGACAAATACCAATATATGTACAAATCAGATTTTCTTTGAAATTTCCTCATTTTTCCTACTACAACCACCTCGATTTTGCAGTTTAGTATGGAACCCACAATGTGCAAAGTCCGATACGCACTTGGCCGGTTTTTTATGTTTATCATCCACAATTCTAACTCAAGGCAATTAATCGGAAGATTATTAATACATATTAAACATTGTTTTGTGGCAAAGAAACTAATACTTGCAGAATATGATGAAACCAAACAAAGGCTTTATCAACTTTATTTTAAGTATTGACTGAGTACAGTACCAACACAGCACAAGTATCTAAATCTATACTAATATTACCTATAAAAAGGTAAATTTTGTGGGTTTGTTTGTAGGAATTAATCTCTGGAACTACTGAACCGATTTTGAAAATTATTTCACTAGTAGAAAGCTACATTATTGCTGACTGTCATAGGGTACTTTGCCCGAAAAATATCGGGTCCTGCGGGGTGGACCACGGGAAAAAGAAAATGATTTAATAAAGCAACTGTTACACGATAAAAGTGTTAATTCACTTATTAACACCGTAGTCACTCGTCATCACGTGACACCAACATTTGAATGATTATCGGATTCGACTATTTCTTTTCACTATGATCTTGCTCTTGAACTCGATCACTTCTTATGAAAAGCGATGGAAGAGATCTGCAATAAACCCAACCATCAAACCACCATGATCCGTTTACAAACACTCTTGCTTAGAAGGCTGTAATGGAGAACATATAAGACACTGCAAAGAGTTCCACATATATCATACGAGTATAATAAACAATCAAGTGCAGATGGTATCTGATGATACTCCAAAGTACAGAAAAACCAACAGGTAAGCAATGTTTCGCGGATTTGCTGGGCTGTGAAGCTAGGCCACCAGGCACCAGCGCCTTGACACCCACTTATCACTAGGTACTACTGCGAAGCAGTCTTAAATAAAAGTAGAAGTCCCCGAGAGCATTCGCGTGTTATAGAGTATATCAAAGAAAAATTCGATGTTGAGCATTGCATTGCTATATAGACGGTTTATGATAATACTCAACATAGAATTTTACCGAAACAAACGCAAGTTCGAATGCTACCTATGTTGAGCTTGAAATGACCGTTCTTTTGCATTGACTTTTAACACCTCTGGACGACAATGTTGAGCATTTTGTTACAAACTGCGACCATTCTTAGGCTCTGAGCCTTGCTTAGATCGAGTAATGATCTGATGTAGCGTCTTGTTAAAAGCTGCGCACTCGCCTAAAAACGTACCCACTCCCTATTTGCTTTACAATTTGTTTTAAATTATAAGATTAAAAGTCAGCACCGTTCAAACTCGAGTTTTTTAATTAGATCCAAAACCTGCGAAAGACTTCGATATATATATTCAAAGTCAACAACAAACTATCCAGCAATTAGTTCGGTTATGTTTAAACGTATTAGAACAGAGAGATTAAAGCAAGCGTTCATTTCTTTGAAAATAACGATCTCTGGAGCTCGCTTGGTAGTTGGAACGCTTTATCAGACTCGAACGCCAGTATTTGAAATTTGAATGTCCAACCGACGCATTCTCAGGCATTTTGAAAGAGCCTTTAGTGTGCCGATGGACTTATAGAAATTCGTGATCTGGACAAGATTTATACGTACAATGTTTGTATAATTCTTGCATTGAATGACAAATTGGGTTTAGGAGGATAGCGAAATAGCTCATCTTGAATTAAATAACTAAAATTCTACGATACTGTATAAACCTCATATGTCCTTTCGTCATCAAAATACTCGATTGGATGGGCATGCAAACTAAAATATATTTTCAAACGGTATCTACACATATTGGTGAACTGAAAAATCATGCTGGGTCAAAATGGACTAAACACGGTGATGATGACTTACCCATGTTGGTAAATTGAATAACTAGGCTAAAACGAGTACCTATAATAATATGTATATACACTTTTGTTTATGTAGGTTTTTTATGACACGTTTCACAATATAATTGAATCTCTTTCCTATACAATATTTTAAGGCCAGAAACCTAGTTTTTAAAACTCCTAATACATTAATAATAAATATATTCACTATGTACTCCATCCAATTTCTATAATTTGCAAAGCTAACAAAAGTAACTTACATTATTATTTCCGGGCAATGTTTCTAACGTTATATAAACGGAAATATCTAGTTAAACCAGCCCTCTTATATAATACTCGTTTACTATCGCGAAGTAAGAGATCTCTAAAGCGAATAAGATCAACTAGAATATAGAACACTTTTACTGGCAACACAAGTTGATTTGATTGCACACGGAATATTGGATAGTGATGTATGTATTATTGTAAAAGACAAATTCTTAAAAATAACAAGTTATACACCTCAGCCCAATCCTTTGGCGGATACTGGCGTGATTTTATGTACAGGGTGTCTCAAAAGAAAGTTCACATTTAAATCTTTTTTTAAAAGAAAAGTCTTAGCTTTATTGAAAAAATGTTTATTTTATATTGAAGTACACTGTTTGGGAATTTATTTTTTAAAAATAACATCGTCCAAATGTAAACCGTTGCGCTCTCGGCATTCATTTAGTCAAAAAAGTAAGGGCCGATAATTCCTCGCGCCGACATCGCTTGATGTTCTTGGTCGCCCAGATTTTGGTTTCTCCAGAGTTGACCCAGTCTCTTCAAACTTCTCAACCCATTTTGCAATGAGACGAGTGCTAGGCGCATCATTTAAGTGACGAATATGTCGAATACTGCAGAATTTTCTACGCTGTCATAGGCAATTTGTGCCCGACTAAATGAATGCCGAGAGCGCAACGGTTTACATTTGGACGATGTTATTTTTAAAAAATAAATTCCCAAACAGTGTACTTCAATATAAAATAAACATTTTTTCAATAAAGCTAAGACTTTTCTTTTAAAAAAAGATTTAAATGTGAACTTTCTTTTGAGACACCCTGTATTTATCAATCTATATATATATAAAAGAGAAATTATCTATGTATGTTTGTTCCTTATAGACTCCGAAAAGGCTGGACCGATTTCAAAAATTCTTTCACCGTTGGGAAGCTACACTATCCCCGGGTGACAAAGGCGTGAACGGGAACTGCGCGAGTGAAACCGCGAGGAGTCCGCAAGTTTATGTATAAACCCGAGCATTTAATAAAATATAATAATATTCTTAATATACGCAAAAAACAACTAAGTAGCCGCATACTCGTAAAACGACGGTCAGACATTTAATTACAAACTGTAATATTGTTTTATGGTATTCATGCTTCGCTAGGTATGTGTATCACTTAAATAGCGTCCAAGCGTTGGAAATGCTGGAGAAATATCAACGAACTGGAGAACAATGGAGTATTATGTGGTAATATTAGAAATATATTCGTTTGCTTATGCGTGGAAAAAAGTATCTAAACAAATCGCAGCATTGTTTTACTCGACAGGGTCGAGCCCATATACATGTGAATAATGCGTATCAACAAATATACCTTTGTTGCAAACCATTATTCATTTTTCATAAAATTCTAACCAGCCGATCGGCATTCACGATATAAAGCTTTTATATATTTTGTATCCTCAAAGATACAAACATTTGAGCAATGCACACACAGACATTATATAACCTGAAGTGGCTAATTGTTTAATCAAAGATAGGTGTGACAGAAATCTACACTTAACGTCAAGATATTTTTTTATCTTATCCTGGTTTGGGACAGAAAGGATCGCAGTCGGTGGCTGCGGCCAGGCTAAACTGAGCGCGCGCCCCCCGCGCCGACCGCACAACTCAGACGTCGCCGGGGATGTTTCAACAGATGCAGGAGTTTTTCGTACGTGGCTACATTGGAGGCTTCGAACAAGTAACTTGTCGGGGTCATAACCTGTTTGCGACCCCTCCCTGCGGGACCGCGGGCGCTCCGTGTACTCTAGTGACCCGGGCTCCAACTGGTGAACAATCAAAATAATAATTTATTTTGAAGCCTTATAACCTTGCCACAGAAACTAATAAAAAATACAACAACTAGATTCACTTTTGCATATTGTAGTTAGTTAACTGCACGGACATTAATTTTCTTAGCGATAGTTAGGTAACTAGCGTACAGCGTATCCTTCTCATATTGAATTCAAACCAAACGAACTAAAGGCTCTTTTTTTAATATATTTTTTGGACTTTATTTCAGGTTAAATAATACTATTAAGATGCCTAATTAAATAATATTCATTACCACATCGTTACAAACCAATTCGTAATCTTACGTTGAAGCGTCCACTTCTACACGCTATATCTACAGCGAAACTTCGTAGCAATTTTATGATGACCAATAAGTTTATCCTGTACACACTGGATTTACTGAATGTTATTATGTTGATACAAATATATGTATATTTCAAAATGTCCGACTATATCTGTATATGAACATGTTATTCCCGTCGCCGTGCCTGCTTATAGGGAGGACATAAAATTTAAATTGGCTGGAATTGTCGATTTGAGTTTGTTTGCGTAGGGTATTTGATTTGTTGAAATGACGTCGTAGACGTGTTGTATTTATTGTGTAGTGTTCTGTGGGCCTGTGGATATTGTTAAGGCACACAATGCGAGTGCAGCGGGCCGTTGTGCCTTGTGAAATGTTGCACGACTACTTTTTTCGTCTGGATTCTATACTCACGATACTCGTTTTTTAAGCCGCGAGCTCGAGATGTACAGGTTTATCTGTTTACAATTTATTAACATCGAGAAACAATTTAAAACCTTTTCTTTAGACGGCCCATGAGCGATTCATGATGAATGGAAATGTACTTATGCTATTATAAAGTTATTGCTTGCGCCCAGAAGAGATGCTTTTAATGTTTCTAATATAATATTCCGTGTATTTTATTATCATAATGTAATTGAAGTAAAGTGGTTTTGGGAAACCTTTTTGATAAGTATCTTCCAGATTATTTTATAACTACTAAACATGCTATGTTATTATTACTCATAAATTGTAATGCTTTTTAAATAATGGTTTTAAGTAATTATATGAGGTAAAGTCGATTGCGTAATTTAAAATTATCACTTACGTTGTTTAGTGGTACCTATCAGATTAATCACCGTTAATACACAAGAAGTACACAAATTGTCTTTTTAATTATAGCTATACACTAGACTGCAAGGTTAAAATATCGAGCTTATAGAAAATAAAATATTATTATCCAGAGGTAAGAACGAGCTGCGTTAGCCTTGATGTCTAAGGAAAATAATACAAAGCCTTTAGGAATGCGTTGTTGTACTGGGCAACTTAATACAACAGAATTGGTTATTACATAGTTTTAATTGATTAAAAAATAATAATCTCTTTTAAACTTATATCTAGATGATTATTGATATATAACTTATATTAACAAAATTGACTGGAATTAACAATTTGCTAACATTAACGATGCAGATAGTATGTTGAAGGTGTTCTATGAAGTGTTAAATAATGCAATAACAATGACTGACGGTCAAACTATAACATCAAATGGTTCGGATATTTGTGATGTCTTTGTTAATTATTTTGCATCTGTTTACACCCCTCTAGCTGTCACGGTTCATGAGATACAGCCTGGTGAAAGACAGACAGACGGACCGCGGAGTCTCAGTAATAGGGTCCTGTTTTTAGCCTTTGGGTCCGGAACCCTAAAAAGTTACCATTTACATTTTCAAGAAAGTCTCATCCAGTAAAATCGTAGTACAAAGAAGTAATAAGAAAATACAAGAAGTGGATGCAATTAGGGTTCTGGGAGTACTGTTTGATACAAAACTAACCTTTGTCCTCCACATCGACAACAAGATTAAGAAAGCATCGAAAATGCTAGGGGGTTTGTGATAAGAAACACCAAGGGCTTTAGACAGGTTGGTGCCAAAATATGCTATACTACAGACTTTTACGAAGCGTCCTGGAGTACTGCAGTGTTGTATGGAGACCACACTACGCGACCCATAAGTTGCTTTTGGAAAGAGTTCAAAAACGGTTTCTGTGGCACCTTGCATTTTCTAAAGGAAAAGGTAAACAGCTGCTCTCCTATAATACCCGTCTCAAATACTTCACAATGCGCTCGTTATCAACTCGGAGAGAAGTTATTGATGCCTTGTTTCTCTACAAGTTGCTTAGAAATAAACTTGACAGCCAAATCTACTGAGTCTTCTAAAATTCTGTGCCCAGCCCGATATCACGTTATCCTATCACCCCATTGTACCCTCCCTCGCGCAAAACATTTCTGGGTTCCATCTCGCCGATTTCTCACCTGTTTAAAAATCTAAACAGTTGCAGTGGTCTTACCTATATTTGATGAAAACTAAAACTATGCAGTTTTAGTATGTATAATATTTGATAATAGTTGTAGGGCCATCCACGCCGACTTGAAAAACGCACGCTGTATATGATCCTTATTATGTATTTATTTGTGCTATTTTGGGTTTTTGAAAAATCAATATTCCTACCCAGGAATCGAACCTGTTGATTTTGTAAAAAAAAAACAGCAAAATCAATGGGTTCGAGTCCTAGTATTCGATTTCATCGATTTTGATGATAACTAAAACTAGGCCTCGTGACTCCTTTGAGTGTTTTTCGCTATTCCTCATAGTTGCGCTCATAGCTGCTAGCCAAATATATAGTAGTATAGTCAGGTTTAAAAAAAAAAAAGAAGAAAAAAAAAAGAAATGATACCAAGCTGTGGTTACCTATAATTGAGTGTGCATAACAAGATAAGATTATCAAATTTTTATACTGTCTGTATAAGTTAATGTTGTGTAACCCGTTGGTGATCCTTAAATAAATAAATGAACCTGTAATTGACAGTCAGCACTGTTTTTGCGACTTTGGGTGCAGTATCCTAAAATGGTCAACTCTGATAGGTTACCACTTCCGTCATGAAATGGTAAAACTTTATTACGCCATGCTATTTCCACGCCATGCCATTTCAATGATACAAGAGAATTTCCCCCTTCTTATCGCGTTTTTTTTTTAAATCACATCACTGTATCAAAGGAAATCTCAATGACCGTAATAACTTTATATACTACAGGGTGACATTATCAAATAGGCGTGGATAGCCAAATTCTGGTAAGTAATTACATGTTAAACATAGCAAACCTTTATGCGAGTATAATGCTTTAAAAACCTTATGATTTTCTTAAGGTAGGGCAGGGCTTATAATGAAATGGGCAAGACGAAGATATGACAAACATCAGTCTTCAGCAATTCAAATCCACCAGCAATCCAATTGGAGATGGTTAACCCGTATGTCTATCTTAAATATATTCTTTAATTTAGCGAAGCGAATATGTCCAGAATGATATAGCTTTTAGCAAGAAACACGACGTCCTGAAATCAGCCAAAATTCCACAGTGACACCTATTAATTTATTAGGTATTTCTAACCAGTTTTCTGCCCTCTAAGGCAGTTTTTTGATCCCTACCTCCCTAACTCAACCAACGACAACATTTAAATATGGTACCAAATGGTTTAAAATTTCGGCAAAATGCGTTTTTTTTTTCAATTATTGCCTCACAAATGGTTAAATAAGTTCTAGAGTTTGACCATTTGTAATGCTAATCATTGATGCAATTTCTTTGCTACACTTGAATGATCAGGTAAAACCTTTGGGTATTCAGACGACAGCATTCGCGAGGCGATGGTTGGGCGTTTGTACCTGTCCTTGAAGACAGTCTCCGATTGGGGCGATGCCAATCTGGTCATTTTCATTGTTGCTAAGACCCAGGCGTGTAATTTTTTTCCGCTAAAAAGAGCCAATTACACCCAGCTAAATCTTTGCGTGGTGTGTTACCGTGCCGATAACGGACCTTCTCGAACTTCTTGGTGTTATGTTGACATTGACCTTTAATTTTGGTCCATTCATAGAGGCAAAGGCACAGCTGGCTGCAAAAAAAGTTGGGGGTCCTTGCAAAGGTGTACTTGACGCCTGAACAGCTGCTCAACTTGTGTTTAGCGTAAGTCATGAATGGACTACTACTCTCATATCTGGGGTGGATTTGCTAAATATCAGCTTGATGCACTTAAGTCGATCGAAAAACGGCCCAAGTGGCTCATCGGCAATGAATCATTGGTCGGTCAAAGTTCCAGAGCCTTGAACATCGACGCCGAGTTGCCAGCCTGTCGGTTTTTAATCAGTTACATTTCGCGCAGCGCGAGATGGAATTGCATGATTTGATAGCCCATTCCATCATCGTACTACAAGCCATTTGTATATGGTGCCACCCATACAAACTAAACTCTTTGAGAATACTTTCATTGAGCGTACAGCTAAGGAGCGGAATTCCCCGCCGGAGTCTGTGTTTTCTAGGGGTCTTTAAGTCAAGAGTGGATAAGTTACTTCTAAGCAAGCGTGCTTCACCGTTGACCAAATCATCGCTTACCATCAGGTGAGATAGTGGTCAAACGCGAGCCTATCAATAATAAAAAAGCAGCGATCAAAAACCTGAGCCTAAGAGTACTGAGACTTGGGCTGAGAAGGCTGACTACAGACTAAGACTATGAGTTACACTGAGAGCCATGGAGCGATATATCCTTTGCTTAAGGGTTACCTAAACACCGAGTTCCTAACGTCGACATCCGAAGACGTGCGAATGAAGGTTTTCGATGAAAGAAAACCTCACAAGGCGCGGTGCCGACCGGTGGAGTCACACTCACTTATAATGGCATTTATGTTAGAATTTAGTGTGATAGAGCACCGCATAACGCGACGCGCGACGCCCCGTGTCTTCGGACACAAGGCCTTAGGGCAGTGCCCGAGTGGCGTTCATGAATTGGAAGAAGTGTTGGTTGACCAGAGGTGAGATGGGAACACGACATTGTTGGTAGAACAATCGTGCCACGATCACGGATATAGCCTGACGCTCTAGTGTCATTCTATCAGAACTAAGAACATGTGTAAAAAGAAAGTAACTTCCTTACTACAAGAATTTAATTATGAAGTGACCGACAAACTACTTGCTACTTTAGTGTAATACTACTAATGTAAAAAACATACACACACACACGCACCATCACACACACTCACCACCACACACTCTCAAACAAAACATACACACTTACTAATACTTATCAATAACTATTCTGTTCGTGTTCACCGATTCAATACCTACCTAAAAAATAATGCATCGAGATAATGATTGTGTTAAGGGCGGAGTCCTGGTGTCCTGAAATACAGGCTTGCAGCCTAGTTTAGGCACCAGTCTCCCACAATAGTAATAAGCTTGTTAAGACAAATGATGTATTGTGTAATATTGTGGTGAGAAATAAACATATTTTTATTATTATTACAAATAAATAAATAATTAAATTGATGGTTGAAATTCCAAAATATAAGATAAGCTGTCCGCCGCAGCTTCGCTCCCGTCAACTGGCTACCTACCTACCTACGTACTCTACTCTACCCTATCCTACCTACCTACCTACCCTACATACCTACCTACCTACCTGTCTATCCTACCCTTCCTACCTACCCTACCTACCTAACCTACCCTACGTAGACCTACTTACACCCACCTAGAAACCTACTTTTTTATTTGTTTATACATAAAGTAGCCTACGTCCTTCCCCAGGATGCCATATATCTCCTTGCCGAATTTCATTGAAATCCAATCAGTGGTCTAGGCGCGGCTGGTGAAACGCTACCGTGAGCAGTGGGCCCACGTGAACGCGCGATCAGCGCGATCGCGCTGTGGCCGTCCGCTCCACTGCAGTCTTGTCTGCTGCAGTTCATGCACCACGCACCAGTAGGTAGGCAGGAAGGCAGGCAGCTAGGAGTGTTTATGAACCGGGCTGTGGCTTACACGCTGAACAGCGAACACTCCTACAGGGGTAGGCAAGGCGTCGGACAAAGGATAGGCAGTATTAAACTCACACAATGTTTATTGTCAGATACTAGTAAGTATTGAAAATTAGAACACACAGTGGGTACGTTAAATATACACGCTAGTTACACTTAACTGATCAGGGTAGAATTCAAGTATTTAGACAAATTGTTTAAATAAAAAGACTTCACTACATTATTACCTCAATGGCTTCACTAGCAAAACCCAAAACCAAACTAAAAAACTGACCCCCGTTTTTCCTCGTTCTGTGTTACATCTTCTGAAATTCAAATTCAAATCTCAATTATAAGAAATCATGACCAGAAATAATAAAAAACGGTTTACAGAGGGGGCAGTCTGCCGCTGCCCTTATTTTGATGATTATAATGTACAACGAACTTTGTAAAAGAAAAGTGTCCATGGTATGTTATGTCTATATGGTTTAAGAAAATAAATTGGACAGATAGATGTCAGATCAGATGAAAATGTCAGAGTATGAAATATTCTAAGATTTTACAAATTAGCGGTAAAAATAAGTTGTGGATGTTAAAACAATCAGAGATAACTAAAAGTATGCTTTGCAGGTGCTAACAGTATCAAAGAATACATAAAAGTGAGTCACATGAGTTGATACAATTTGAAAAGATAAAAAGGTGTGGTTTGTATAGTAACGTAAATAGACTATACTCTGATTTTTTATTACGTAGACTAAACTGACATTTGGGGGGTTGTCACTTTATCGTTACATAAAAATAGTGTCGTATCCTGACTATCCTGAGTTATCGAAAGTTGAGCGGAAATCGAAGTAGATCGAAAATGGAACTATTTCACGGCAAAAAAAAAATACATTGGTTAAGAAACTAGCAGCCCTTATTTAGTTTCTACTCATTCTTGTCAGTTTTTTTTTTTGCGATCGCAGTTATTTTTTATCCGCCTAATTATCCGCCTAAGGAGGGTAATGTGTTTATCAGTCTATGTATGTATGTATATAAGTATGTATGTATGTATGTATGTATGTATGTATGTATGTATGTATGTAAGTATGTATGTATGTATGTATGTTTGTTCCTATATGGCGTTCCAGACACCAAACGCGTTGGCCGATTTTGATGATTCGTACGTCAATCGATGCGTCTTAACCCTGCGAGTGTCACTGGCTACATTAAAATTGGATAATAGAAAAATGGCGGATTTTGGGCGCCATATTGTGGGGGCCCAAATTTTTTTTCTCCTAAAATCCCATCGTGTGGGGTATCAAAATAAAGGGTTTTAAGAGGTGATTTCAAAAATATATAATACTTATATGTTTAAATGTACGTAATTCGAAAAAAAAACTAACTAAAAAGTTATAAATAAAAAAAGTTAAATCAAAAAACCCGACTGCTTCAAAAGCGAACTAAAAAGACGTAAACAAGGAGAAAATCATGCTGTGCAGGCGGAGGATACACCAGATTTTGGTCAGCCAGCCCGCGAATATGTATGCACAGCATGATTTTCTCCTTGTTTACGTCTTTTTAGTTCGCTTTTGAAGCAGTCGGGTTATTTGATTTAACTTTTTTTTTCTTGATTTCATATTTAACACAATAAAAGTTTATGTACTATGTGTATGAATACTGTAATATTTAAATATATTACGTTAATATTCGTGAAAAAAAATAGCCCAATTAGAAAAATTAAATTCATGAGATAGTCATGTCACATCGATTCGATGAAGCGCTTATGATTGAGCCTTACCTACAACACTATACACCGAGCTTGCAACATTAAAAAAATATAAGGGCATTGGCAGCTGTCAGTTTAGTCTGATTTACTTTATTTTTTTTTATTTTTTTTTTCTTGTCCGTATATATAAGTTTCTCTGTGATTTACTTGACTTAATGCCCTACGTCCCCTTGATGGGGCAAAGCACAGTAGTCCTCCATCGCGATCGGTCCTGAGCTTCACGCTTCACTTCGCTCCACGTCATACCGATGCTCGTCGCTTCCGACAACACGGTGCGACGCCAGGTTTGACGGGGACGGCCACGTTTGCCTTGGGGATTCCAATCCAGCGCTTACTTCGGTATATGATCAGAATCCCTTCGCAGCGTGTGGCCAAACCAACTCCACTTCCGAAACTTGATCTGGCGGTCGATCGGGCTCTCGTGGCATTGCTCCAACAGCTCTACGTTGGTGATGGTCTCGGGCCAGTAAATGCCGAGTATGCGACGAAGACAGCGGTTGACGACGACTTGGATCTGGCGTGAGATGACCTTCCACGTTTCGCAACCGTAAAGCAGCACGGATTTGACATTTGACCCGGCGATTTTGAGTTTAATCCTTCGGGTCAGTTTCCGCGATTGCCAAACGGGTCTCAGCTGTGCGAAGGTAGCTCGTGTTTTGGCTATCCCTGAAGCGATGTCATCTTCACTACCTCTAGTTTCTGACACGACGCTCCCGAGGCAAGTGAACAAGTGGACGCGTTTCACTGCCTCCGTGCCAATCAGCAACGGTGAAGCTTCACACCAGATCTCATCTCTTGGGTCTCTTGGGTGTTTATTTTTAGTCCCGTTTCTGCCGCTTCTTGACTTAAATCTTTCAATTTAGCTTGCATATCAGCGTGGGTATGACTCAACAGGCATAGGACATTGGCGTAATCCAAGTCCTCTAAAACGTTGGATAATCCCCACTTTATCCCGCGGCGCTTGTTGTCAAAAATGCGGAGCAAAATTCCATCAAGAACGATTAAAAAGAGGAGCGGTGAAAGGAGACAGCCTTGGCGGACACCTGCGTGTACTGCTATATCATCCGAGATGAGGCCGTCGTGAGTTACTCTACAGGAATAATTCTTGTGTATACTCTCCAAGAGACGGTCAATTTTCGGTGGCACTCCGATGTCCAGTAGGCGAGACCAGATGCTGGACCACTTCAGCGTATCAAATGCCTTTTCGAAATCGACAAAAGTGAGATAGATCTTCCTCTGCCATTCTGATGCCTGTTCTAAAATGATACGGAGAGTGTTGATCTGATCCGTACACGAGTGGTTTGCGCGGAAACCAGCCTGCTCTTTGCGTAGGAGAGGATCTACGGCCTTCGATAACCTATCCAGGATAATCTTGCAGAAAACCTTCGAGGGAATTGAGAGCAACGTAATACCTCTCCCGTTATCGCAATGACTAAGATCTCCCATCTTGAGTACAGTTATCAAAAGACCCTTGTTCCATTCATCTGGAAGCTCTTCGGTGGCCCATATCCTCTCAATGAGAGGCGTCAGAACTTTGACGGCGGAGGATAAGTCAGCTTGTTGCATTTCCGCAGTTATCAGGTCAAGTCCTGGTGCTTTGCCTGTCTTCAAAGAGAGGACTGCTCTTGCAACTTCCGAAGCTGGCGGTGGTTCCGTGTCGATGTCGAGAGGCTGGGATTTGATTGATTGGTACAGGAACTTCGGCGTTGGTACAGGAGCGTTGAGATTGGCACAATATATGGGAGGCATTTGACCAGCCGTCGGCGAACGAACTAAAATGTCGATGCCAACTATGTGTACAAAAACAGCAGTTGGTTGGTACTGCTTATTTTTATCGTTTTTCAACACCGAATTCCGAAAAGAAAGTTATTTTTTTTTTTTTCTCTTTATTTATTAGGGACTTGTAAAAGAAACGAAAGTCATTTTTGCACTTTTTAGTGTTTTGCTTTTGAAGTCGGTTTATTTTTTGTGAAAAAGTTTTTATTTCTAATTTTTTGGTTTTAGTACCCTTTCACTAAAAAGTGAGACATAAGGTACATAAAGGGTTGACAAAAAAATAATTCCCATAATAACTTAATTTACACATTCGTGCTGTCTGTCGCTAAGGAGTTTGGTTGTATGTTCCATATCTTGAAAACTGCTACACAGATTTTGATGAAACTAACACTGTTTTAGGAAACAGTGTTAGTTAAAAGCTTAGGAGCTGAGAGATACTTAATCCAAATAAAAAAAAGATTAACGATCTGATAAGTAGTTTCAAAGAAATGCGTGGACAAACATACATACAAACAAATATACATACATACACTTATGAAATTTGGCAACCGTGTTTAGAAACCCATACAGAGTAACATATGTGAATATTGTGCAATTCCAAAAATATTACATACAAACGTGTCGAATTGATTAGGCCTACCTCCTTTTTTTTTTAAGTCGGTAAAAATCGATCAGAACATTGAACTCCAGCAAGTATAAATTAAAAATTTATAAAACCCCCGAGGCTTATTAGGTCATGCTTTTTAAGCTACATAATTTATTCTAGAAGTAGCACAGATAATATTATACTAGCATAGTAGTAGTGGACACACTTCGATCGACAGTAACTTGAGATAGGTATCAAATAAATCAAAGAGCATAATTATGGGGGCCGAGTCACCCACGTCCGTAGGAGTATACCCCTTTCTGATTCCCTACACGTGGTCCCCGGGTGGTGCAAATCAGGTGACATTAACTGGTGGTAGGCTTCGGACGAAGGCTTGTGACCACCCACCGGGCAAAGACGTACCGCCAAGCGGCCTAGCCGTGTTCCGGTACGATGCTCGGTGTAGCAAACTAGAGAAGTTGGGTCGAGATAGCTGTTCCACTGCATGCTGACTAGCCTGGCGCGCGCTGTTAGGGATATATCGGGAGACTAGTCGCGGAGGGTAGCGGGATCCGAGGCACGGTGCGCCGCTGGCCGACCGCAGGTAGTTGGGGGCCCAAGTAGTGTGCCAGCCACACACGAAAGGCTGCCGTGCCAACTGTCGAAAAATCCCGGAATGCACCATCGTGCTGGTTGGCGACCAGACGGGAGGGCCCGATGGACATGCCGGGGGGGCTCGGGCGTCCCCGCAGTCTCCAGACTAGTGCCCCAATGATGGCGTCCTATCAGTGCGTGTCTGTAGGTTAGCAGCGTGGAACCTCGTCTCACTTCCTTCTCCTCTATTCCATTCACTCTTTTATTTTTTTAAATGCAAAGGAAAAAGAATACTGGAGTTAAACAGCGGCTGCACCCCCTCTCCCACAAAGTGCACCTCACCAATATAAGAGGTCTGCACTCAAATATCACTGCAGTCCACTATCACCTGGAGGCTGAGAAACCAGCGCTCTTTTTCCTTACGGAGACGCAGACAGCGAATCCGTCAGATGTGTCGTACCTCGTATCGTAACCCAGGGTTCACCCTGGAGCACAATTTTAGACCACGGGCGGGCGTATGTATGTACGCCCGTGATGACATTTGCTATCGGCGTCTCCGTAACCTTGAGGACTCCCGATTCACAACGCTCTGGGCTCTGGTGGACACAGGTCTTGATTATCTACGCCTGTGTCTACCGTTCGCACAGCGGAGATCAGGAGCCAACGTGTACCAGGCTCGCAGAGTACATCAGTGAGGCGGCTGATGCGGCTCAGCAGCGGTACCCTTCAGCCCAATTAGTGTTACTGGGGGACTTTAATGCCCACCACCAGGAGTGGCTCTTCCCATACCAGTGTACTGATCATGCTGGGCGGGAGATGCGTAAGCTTTCGCTAGCGCTAAACCTAACCCAGCTGGTCCAGGGGGCAACGAGGGTACCGGATGTTGATTCGCACACAGCGAATGGTTTGGACCTTCTGCTGACAACAGATCCAGACAGATACTCTGTGTCAATAGCTTCACCTTTGGGTAGTTCGGACCACTGTCTAGTGAAGTCTGTGTCCGTCTATTCCCCGCCCGATCTCAGCCCAAGAGGCACCCGGCGGGTTTGGCGGTACAAGTCAGCAGATTGGGATGGTATGCGATCTTTCTTTGCATGCTATCCTTAGCAGCCTACTTGCTTTTCTTCGACTGATCCATCAACATGCGCGGATGCCGTGACGGATGTGTTGCGTCAGGGAATGGAGTACTACATTCCGTTCTCTGACGTATCAATGTCTAGCGAAGACCGGCCATGGTTTGGTGCCGAATGTAAGCGCGCCGAAGCGCTTAAACCTGGCTTGGGTCGACGCTCGATCGTGCAAGGCAAGTGACGTGGGTCAGAAGAAGAAAGCCTTCAACAGGGCCGCCAAGTCCTGCAAGATGGTGTTGCGACGGGCTCGGTTTGACCACATCGGCCGAATAGGGACCGAACTTGCTTCTTACCCAGCAGGTAGCAAAGCGTTTTGGTCCCTGGCTAAATCGGTCGAGTCGAACTTCTGCCGTCCCTCACTACCACCACTGCTGAAACCCGACGGGTCGCTGGCCCACTCCTCAGATGTGTAAGAGTATGGAACGTGTACTCAATATTAAGCTCCTGGCATACCTAGAAGCAAACGATATCCTTAGTGACCGCCAATATGGCTTCCGCCGAAATCGGTCTACTGGGGATCTTCTAGCGTATGCCATTCACATCTGGAGTGAGGCCATCGAGAGGCACGGGGAAGCGCTTGCCGTCGCCCTCGACATCTCGAAGGCTATTGAAAGAGTCAGGCACGAAATCCTTATTGGTAAGCTTCCTTCATTCGGTTTGCCCGGTAGTCTGTGTGATTGGATTGCAGACTTCCTGAGGGATCGGTCCATTCGAGTGGTTATCGATGGCTGCTCGTCGGACCAATTGGATATCAATGCCGGGGTCCCTCAGCAGGGTCGGTACTCTCAGCAACTTTATTCTTGCTGCACATTAACGATCTGCTAAAACCTTTTCTTTTCTGCTAAAAACTTTTGGGTATGCAGACGATAGCACTGTTGCTGAGAGATACTTGTCCAACGCTCGTACTACCGGGCCTCAGATCCAGTCTCTCCGGGAGGCCATGGTGGAGCGCTTGAACCTTTCCTTGCAGGCAGTCTCCGAATGGGGCGATGCCAATCTGATCAGGTTCAATGCTGCTAAAACCCAGGCGTGTCTTTTTTCCGCTAAAAAGAGCCAATTTTACCCGGCTCCAACTTTCCGAGATGCGACCGTGGCAATAACTGACAATCTTGAGCTTCTTGGCGTTACGTTGACATCGACTCTCAATTTTGGCCCATACATTGAGGCAAAGGCTCAGCTGGCTGCCAAAAAGCTGGGGATCCTAGCGAAGGTGAGGAGGTACTTCACGCCGGAACAGCTGCTCAGCTTGTACCAAGCGCAAGTTCGATCATGCATGGAGTACTGTTCTCATCTCTGGGACGGATCTGCCAAATACCAGCTTGATGCACTAGAGTCGATCGAAAAGCGGGCCAAGGGGCTCATCGGCGATGAAGCACTGGTTAAGTCAAAGCTCCAGAGCCTTGAACACCGTCGCCGAGTTGCCAGCTTGTCGGTTTTTTATCGGTTACATTTCGGGGAGTGTGCGATGGAATTGCATGATCTAATTCCGCCCAGCCCGTTTCATCATCGGACTACCAGACGTACGGCGAAGCGCCATCGGTATGTCATTGTCGGGTGTCATGTATGGTAGACATTCCACCCATACGCACTAAACGTTTTGAGAATACTTTTATTATGCGTACAGCTAAGGAGTGGAATTCCCTGCCGGAGTCTGTGTTTCCCGATAGCTATACTCTAGGGGTCTTTAAGTCAAGAGTGAATAGGTTACTTCTAGGCAAGCGTGCTCCACCGTCAAACACATCATCGCTTACCATCAGGTGAGATAGTGTCAAGCGCGAGACTATAAGGAATAAAAAAAAAAAAACTTTTGAACAACTGACCGATTTTCTTCAAACATAGCTAAGAACACTCTCGACCAAATCACCTTTCAAACAAAAAAACTAAATCAAAACTACTTCAGCAGCAGTTTAGGAGCTACGATGTCACAGATAGACACACAAATACACAGCAACACACGTCAAACTTATAAAACCCCTCTTTTTTTGTCGGGGTTTAAAAAACACTCAATGCACAAACATTGGTAGAAAGCCTTTAATAAAAGGTGAATATTTATTCAGCCTTTCTAACAATGCATTGGACTGCAATTATTTGATCCCCAACTAGTGACACTGGGAACTATAAGTATCTATATAATATTTTACTCTTTTGTGTTAACATAAGTACTATTTAAATGAACATTGTTCCAGAATGTTTAAATCTGGTTTTAATAAAACTGTACTAAAACATTATAAATAAATAAAAAAACATAATTAATTACAAAACAAAAAGCTCTTAAAAGCTTTCGTTTTCAAACTCGGTAGGGTTGGGGTGGCGCCCCTCAATTATTATACCTACCGAACTAAAATATATTCCATTCTGAGTACTTATACGTCGTAGTTAGTATATATCTGTGTTATTATACGTTTTGTTTTCCCTAACATAGATGATCAGATTAGTAAAATTTTACTTCAACTCCTTATAAAATAATAAAACGATAGCTTCAATAAATGCGAGGAACTAAAAATAAAACGTGAAAACCGTTCAGTTTTACGATAAAAATAAACGGTAACCATTTCAGTAAAATACAGAACACTGAAATAGTACTAAATAAAAGACCAACCAGAAACCGCTGGACAACTTTATAACTTGACATAAATCCCGCAAGTGTCGCAAATGTGGTAACAAATTACTAGCATACTGACGGAACGAAATGTTGTTTGACAGCGCCAGTAATTAGTTACGCCTGAAAGACTACAGATAAGGAGGCTTTCAAGAAATACTCCAATCTAACTTTACACTGAGTAAGTATCGTACAGTAGAACATGGGATTCAATCCCAGGCCTAATATTAAATTTAATTTAGGGAATGTTTGTTTGAATTTTTTTGGTTGTAAATTGGAGTAAAATGAAGGAGCGTCCCGGCGCGGGACGGAGTGGAGAATAACACATGGGGTGCAGTGAAGGGTGCGGCGCGGGGCGGCCCACTGAAAAGTGCGCGGGTGGGGCTGAACAAACTCGCGGGGACATACAACTGCGGCTGCCGACTTTCAAATATCTTGTACACTGCGAATCAATACTAAATATCATTCACTTATAAAAGGAAGTGTTATTGGTATAAAAAGGCCTTTTCATAGCTCTGGTAGTGCCTAAATCAATAGCACCTTTGTCTCTACTTATTATGGCACCTTAATTTGTAAGATTTTAAAATAATATAAGCCAAATAAAAAAAACCGTAATAATAATAACGGTAGCTCTGTACTGAAAATTGGCACTGTACTAGGCTGAGATAAAATAAGTTCACTTTGTGTCATTAACACATTCAAATGTTGTATAGCCATGCTAATAGCAATGTTAATAGCGATTTGAGTATTCTTTGAAAATACAGTTATTGTAAAAACAAAGCATTACAATAGCGCCACTAAACTAGTTGTTAAACTACAATACAGATAAGAGTGTACGATAGAAAGCGTGTCACATTCACGTTCCAATGAAGACGCATCCGGTCGTAAATCTTACGTAAAGTATTCACGATAAACAAAAAAATTGTATTAAATGAATAAGAAAAACTGAACATTGTCGCGGTCTCAGTTGAACGTCCCTCCAGCATGTACTCTCAAATAGGGGAACAAGCATTTTAGCATTACCCCCGTGCACAACTCTTCCCGCGGGGGAGAGGGGGTGGGCCCACGGCGACGTAAAAATCAATATGCTGGAGTTGTTAAATCACGCTTATAAACGAGCACTCGTCTTCGTTTCATTCCTGAAATTGCTCAAGTATACGAGTTTAGTTTTCATTAAAATTCCCGTGTACAAGCGACAAAAACATAAGAGTTAAAATGTCTACGTAACGCAGATGTATATCTATGTTGGCACACCATTGTGTTTTCCACACTATTTTGATCCTCACGTTTTTTCGGTAGTCTATATTTAGAAATGTATAATTACCGTGTACCTGAATTGATAGCAGCTTGATACGCCACGTATGACTTATGATACGCCACTATGTGACTCTAATACTTAAATAGCGGCCAATTCTAAGATTAATATTCTAAATTTAATATTTTTAATTTATGAACCAGAAATTGCTTTAAGCAGAAGATATAAAAGCTGGTCAGTAAACACAGTTAACAGTCGAAAAATAATGAAGCACAAAAAACTGACATTTAGTAGGTTAATCCTTTTTTCTCGGTGAGCAAACTCTTCCCCTTGGGGAAACAAACTAGGGGTCTGTTGACTTTTAGATAAGATTTTTTTTGTATTATTATTCAGAGTTCGTTTAAAATTAGGGTTTCTGTTTAATTTAACTTTTGTTTATTGGTTTTTTAATAAGATTTACTACGTAAGTAATACTACGAATAGGTAATCTTTAACCTAAGAGATACTCAGTAAGTGACAAAAATAAGCAATATAACCTCAGTATTTCTTGACCAACAAGTCTTTTTAGGGTTCCGTACATCGAAAGGAAAAAACGGAACCCTTATAGGATCACTTGGTTGTCCGTCCGTCTGTATGTCTGTCAAGACCCTTTTTCTCAGAAACGCGTGGAAGTATCAAGCTGAAATTTATATCAAATATTCAAGTCTACTGACCCTTAAAGCTGTGAAAAATCAAACTTCTAAGCCAACGCAATCAAAAGATACAGCCGTTTATGCCGCTAATTTCCGCAAGTTTTCGACACTCGCAAGGGAATCAAAACCTACAGGGTACTTCCCGTGAACTCAGAATCTTGAAATTTGGTATGAAGCAACGTCTTATAGCACAGATAGAGGAATAATTGCGGAAACCGTACATTTTTAGTTACATCATATAAAAAAAATATTTTTAATAATTTTAAACTTACTACCCTCTTCCTCATGAACGCGTAGAGGTATTAAATTGAAATTCATATCAAATACTCAGGTCTAGAGGTTTATACGGAACCCTCAGTGCGCGAGTTCGACTCGCACTTGTTCGGTTTTTTTAATACTACATAGCAAACACAGATATAAATTCTATTAGTGAGATAAAGAGCCGAGTATTCAGAGCAGCAATTACAGCCGGCACTCCATAAATAAAACATTGTCGAACCGACAAAATATACTGCTTTACTTTGGTGTCGATTATCTGATAGCAGGAACCCTTTGATCTCATTAATCGAGCTGAGTGGAATTAATTAAAAAAGGTCAACTGCGCGACAATACAAAAGCTGTCGCAATACGGCTTTGACTATACTTTGTTGGGTAGATGTAGATTTAGAATAATTACTAGCTACAAGGACATAATCACACAAGCGTCTCTGATTCAGAAACAAACCGTTTTCTTACATATAAGCCCCGCAAAGAAAAACTGGGCATGTTCCTGTCTTTTTTTTTACACAAAATTCTAGATTTTTGTATCGAAAAAAAGCTGTCTTTATTCAAAAAATCTCTGTTAATTATTAGGTACGTTATGTGAGAAATAGAATGAGGGGACCTATCGTACAAATATTTTTTAGATTTGAAAGAACCTAAATAGTGCAGGTCGCTAACAAAACAAAAAAATCTTGTATATCTTGCAGGAGTGTCATAGTGAATTTCAACAATACATTATTTTGACACGGTCCCAATTCCGAAAAACTATAGTTCGAATACTCATTGCTTCGACAGAAGATATATTCGACTTAAAATATTTTAATTATAGTTTTCACATAAGCACTATTTATAGACACCATTCTTTTTTTAAGAATAAATTAAACTACTGCACCTAATGTAATTTTTGTGCCCTTCTTACTTTTAATAAATTATTCGTTTTCTTATTTAGTTATTCGATTTATTTTATCTCTTTACTTAGTTTTGTTCCTAAACATAGTACGAGGTCACAAATTCACACATCTACCCACACATTTTATTCGCTTTGATTGGATCAATTATAAAGGTTGGAACCCAATGACCCAGCGTCGCCGCGACTACCGGACATCCGCGCGACCATTCAATCCGCGTGTTTTATAGCGGCCCTAACATTTTCCCAAAACATTGTGCACCATAACATTTCAGCAAACCTTATAAAGCCTAAAGGCAAACTATATATTATTACTGTTATATCGAAAGCTTGAATGCTTTGCTCTATATGAAGGAATAAGGAAAGAAATGAAATAAAATTATATTACCAGTAGCAATTGGCGGTTTAGCTGCGGACTGTCTATATTTCTTTGGTGGTTTTAGGACTAAATCTTTCTAGTAATGTAATACTTTTTCGATGGAAAAGTTTAGTATACAATTATTGTGATGGGTAGTTAAATGATGATCCCTTTGGAAATAATAAGAGTTAAGAGCTAAATGTCTTCTTGAAATTATTCATACAGATTATTGCAGCCCTATTGAAGTTCCCACTTGGAACAACAACAAAATATTTGATTACTTTTTAGGCGATTTTACACATTTCTGTGTTGTGTACTCGATCACCTTCAAAAGTGAAGCCTTTGATAAAATAAAACAGTCAGTAGAATCAAGAGAAAAAGACAAATGGAAGAAAGAAAAAAAAGAAAAAAAAAAGAAAAAAAAAAAATGAAAGAAAAAATTAAATCTTTAGAAGAGAATAATACATGGTGTTTTGTAGACAAGAAAGAAGCTGAAATGTGGTTTAACATAAAACCTAACCACCAAGTTTCCTTTTACAAAAGCGAAAGTTTGTAAGTGTGTACAATTGTTACTTCTTCACGCTCAAACGGCTGGACGGATCTGGATGAAATTAGGCACAGAGATAGATTATAGTCAGTAATAGCACATAGGATACTTGATATCCCGGGAATATGTTCCCTCGGGATCATTTTCGATATTCTAGCAGAAGCTAGTTTTAAATAAAACAGAATGTATTATAGACTTTTGCCGTTGATCTACAATATAACAATAATTCCAGCCTGTAACTGTCCCACTGCAGGGCAAAGGCCTCCTCTCATTCAGAGAAGGCATGAGCATTGATCACCACGCTTGCTCAATATTTGACACTTTCATTAACTATAATAAAACAGATTTCCTCACGATGTTTTTCCTTCACCGTTGCCTGTGATATTATCCATACTAATATTATAAATGTGAAAGTAACTCTGTCTGTCTGTCTGTCTGTTACCTTTTCACGCTTAAACCGCTGCACCGATTTAGATGAAAGTTGGTATGAAGATAGTTTGAGACCTGGGAAAGGACATAGGCTATATAGGTAGGGTAGGGTAGGGTAGGGTAGGGTAGGGTAGGGTATGGAAGTGTAGGGTAGAGTATTGTAGGGTAGTGTAGGGTCGGGTAGGTTAGGGTAGGGTAGGGTAGGGTAGGGTAGGGTAGGGTAGGGTAGTGTAGGGTAGGGTAGTGTAGGGTAGGGTAGGGTAGTGTAGGGTCGGGTAGGCTAGGGTAGGGTAGGGTAGTGTAGGGTAGTGCAGGGTAGGGTAGGGTAGTGTAGGGTAGGGTAGGGTAGGGCAGGGTAGGGCGGGTTAGGGTAGGGTAGGGAAGGGTAGTGTAGGGTAGGGTAGGGTAGATAAATGTTTGGTCTTTTTATGGCAAAACAAAGTTTGCCGGGTCAGCTAGTTCATGATAAAGTTAGAAAGTACATATGAATACTTAATAAAAGTTCTTTAATAAATACTGAATAAAAGAAAAAAAAAGTAATAGCGGTCATAGTGTTACTTGGAATTGAATGATAAATTTTAACGTTTTTTTTCTAAGAAACCATGCAGACTATAACTTGTAAACTCACTATTTTCAAGTACAAAATCTGTTCGAAAACTCTCAAAACCCCTTTTAACGTTTCTTTGATTAATTTACCCGTACACAAGAAGGTAACCAAAATTTTAGCAGTTTCTGTGTTGTTTTTGAACCTTCGTACCTTCTGGGAATCACAGTTTGTAGCATTTCTATGAAATTGTTAGTAGTACAAAACTACAAGGTTACTCCTTTTCTAAACGCTTTTTTGATTATTTACGTATTAAAAATGGAAATAGATAGATACGTAGTGACTAACTACCTAATACTTACCCAATAATGTGACTAGAATATTTCGATTTATTTGATTTCATTTTATAAAACTGCAATGCAATACACCAAAATACTACTACTCTACAAACATCAAGTCTACAGTTGTGTTGTGAACAACAATATTGCTCTGCGACTAGCAATTGATAATAGCAGTCAGGAGCCCGAAGGCCGAAAGTCTGTCTAGGATATCGGAATCTCCCAGTAATTGATTTTGCGGAGGTATATAAAGCCTCAAACACACCAACATGTGTTCTCATTATAGTTTATTTTTACCGGACTGCCGAAGGAGGGTAATGTGTTTATCAATATATGTATGTACGTTTGTTTCTATGTGTCGTTCTCTAGACCAAACTCCGTCGGACCATTTTGATGATTCTTTCGTCAATCGATTCGTCTTGACCTTGCGAGTGTCATTTGGCTCCATTAAAATTGAAAATATAAAATGGTGGATTTTGGATGCCATATTGTGAAGGCCCAATTTTTTTTTCCTTCTATAAGGGGTGATTTCAAAAATATATATATATCTGCCTAGCCTTTCCCAACTATGTTGGGGTCGGCTTCCAATCTTACCGGATTTAGCTTAGTATCAGTGTTTTACATGGAGCGACTGCCTATCTGACCTCCACAACCCAGTAACTGGGTAACACGGTACCCCTTGGCAAGACTGACTTTTTTCTGACTACCCGTAACGACTGTCAAAGATCTTCAACTGACAGCCGGGACCAACGGCTTAACGTGCTTTCCGAGGCACGGAGGAAATTCGGTATGTTGAAATAGTCACCCATCCACGGACCGACCTCGTCAAGCGTTGCTTGAAGATCGACCCGTGCGACTGTTATTATTTAGCCACGAGCTAACACTTATATATTTTATGTTACATTTAAACATTTATCTCATGTTTAAATGTACCTTATTTGAAAAAAAAAATGTTAACTAAAAATTAATAAATAAAAACAGTTAAAAAAGCCGACTGATTTTCTTCTTGTTTAAGTCTTTTTAGTTCGCTTCTTAAACAGTCGGGTTTTATTGATTTTTTGAATTAACTTTTTTATTAATAAGTTTATGATTAAGTGAAATATGCGATAAGAAGATAAAGGGTTACTCTTTACAAATTAGCATTTATCTATTATTAGCTAGGTAAAAACAAAAACATGCAATCTAAATTTCCTCGTCACCCTTCATCAAAAATGTTTGAAAATTAAAAAGCTGCTTTAAGTCCCGACTCTGAGATTAGGCACCAAGGACCCCTCTTTGAATCCATTACACGAATGCACGGTTTTAATGTACATTTACGGAATTTATGAAACGTGTGATTATTTTATTAAGTATTGATGTTGTAATTAATTATTTACTGCTCGTAAAATGTATAATTAAACAGCACTAAAGTGTTAGTTTTACAAGTTTTGTTTCCTAAGAAACAAGTTAAGATTAAATTAAAATTTGGTTATTTTGTATTTCCATGTTAAATGCAATTTTCAATTATATAGCAAGTAAGACCTACAATTAAATTCCGCGGGCGGAAATGTGGGCGGTCGTAATAATTGATATTAATTAATTCAAACAAATATTCATCCTGTTACACAAAACAAGAGAGTGTGGAATAACCAACATACAATACAGTACGTTCGTATGTATGAAAACAAGCTACGTCAATAACACATAAGCTCATATAAATTGTACGCATACAATTTGTATAGGCATTGTGTTCGTTTAGATCACACGTACGATTGCTTTCAATCCTTTCTTATTTTTCCTGCGCATTGCTAGTTTCGATTTTTGATTGTTCGGTTTGATAATAATTGAAATAACCCCTTGTAAAGACTATCTATTCTTATAATTTTAAAACTGCCATTCCCGTACCGCAGATTTATTTAGCACTAATTGAAAAAGTTGAAAGATATGAGGAAAATGAAGTTTATGGAAAGCGGAAACATAATTTTATTCGATATTGCTGGTGATGTTTGTAACACGACGTTACATTCATAAGAAATATTTAATTCAAGTGAAAAGGGTAAGGTTATACAATAGGTAATATATGTTATTATCGCGATAAAACATGAAATAGTTGCCTAAAAGTAAAAAGTAATATTACTTGTCCCGTTAAAGTGGGTCACCCCCTAGAGGGAGCGCGGGCCCGGCCCCGGCCCCGGCGTCTCGTCCGCCTCGCGACTGTCCCCACTACCCACTCCACCCCCAACATTCATTGTGCCGCAATATATTTCTTTTATGTGCAAACAGAAAAGTCATTTATTTAAATTTTCTCACGAATTCGTATCGCAATTTTATTTTATTATATTATCTGTATCACATTTAGAGTGCTCTGTATGTGTATCGCTGTATCAACACGTAGGTAGAAGGCGACTACGTGTTTCTATGGAATTGAATTCCTTCTAATGACGTACTTAGCCTTGATTAAATATAAAATATAATAGTAATGATGGGACCTATATTACGTATCAACTATTATGTTTTGTATAAATCTCCGTTAGGTAAATATAACAGAAGTTTGTCTCTTTCTACCGAGTCTGCGTTATCGCTATTGTCCCCATGTAATTAAATTTAAAGCTCTCAACGTGGAAGGGAATAATATTAAACTCAATTGCATTGCAAAAGATCACAATTTTCCAACTTCAGTCGAGAAGAAGTTGGTACACAAAATATTTAGATGAAAGAAACGAGTACTTATATTTTTATAAGCGTGTTTGTTTTGTTGTAACGTTATAGATAACTTATTTTGATTCAAGAGAGCAAATATTGTCATTGCAACCGTGGCTTTTGACTCGGGTGTTACTTCGACGAAAGTGCATTGATAAATACTCACGTGTACCAAACGATAGTTTTCAACACACTTACAAAAAGATAAAAATTAATAAAATTTCAAACATAACATACAATTATCAAGGATTTTTGATTGCCTTTTTTCTTTGCATCAACCGTTTTCAATTGTTAAAGGCGAGGTAAACTGCCTAATATCATCAATTGAACATTGTGTACCTATTAAGAACTCAACTGAATAAACATTTGTTGATAAAAAGGATAACTTGATAAAATACCTATATTGTTTTTTTATATTCAATTTATTTACCCAGTTCAGTCAAATACTATTAGGTCTAAAAAAGACGACTCTTTGCTGAAAAAAGCGAAAAAAGCTTCTGACTTGTGGAACTGGAAGAAAGTGTTTTTTTTTTTTTTTATAACCTATAGGCTCGCGCTTGACCACAATCTCACCTGATGGTAAGCGATGATGTGGTCGACGGTGAAACACGCTTGCCTAGAAATAACCTATTCACTCTTGACTTAAAGACCCCTAGATTAATTATAGATGGTGATAAAAAAATCACCATTAAAAGACAGAAATTAAAAAATCTGGCAATATGATTATTGTGGCCACATTTCATGACTACGATATGAAAATAAACAAAAGAGAATGAAATATAATGAATTGTTGTTTTGAACCAAATTTATATCAATCCATATAGATGCTTCTGATATTTAATGCTCTTCCAATTTATGTAATAGCATATTATATTGATTAATCAAATCAATACTTCTTTAACTGGAGAAATTCTACACTGCCTAGCCCTTCGAGGAATATGTACAGGTGTGTATGAAAAACAAGACATTTTTAAATGTATTTAGTATTTGTTGTATAGCGGCAACAGAAATACATCATCTGGGAAAATATCAACTGTCTACCTATCTCGGTTCATAAGATACAGCCTGGTGACGTACGGACCGACAGACAGACGGCTCGTGGATTCTTAGTAATATGGCCCCGTTTTTACCCTTTGGGTACGGAACCCTAAAAAATGGTGTTTTACTGAAATTTACAACAATTGGTTAGCATATTTAACCATTTGTTAAGTTAACTACGAATAAAAAACTGGGCCTTAGTTGCTTCCATTATGATAGAATAGTAAGTTATGGAAAAAAACAAAATCGACGGAATAACTAACCCTACGGAATAATATATTATTGCCTTTAATTTTTTTATTAACTGTTGATAGTATACAAAAAATAATCACATATTCTGACGAACTACAAAACACTATTTTAGCGTGTGTGAACTGAGATTTAATTTTTGAAAGATAAGTTTGTATTTGAAACGACGGAACAACCAGCCCCATAGCGGGGTTAGTTGTTCCCACAGACATAAATCTAACTAGATGACGCGATTGTATGTACTTCGCGTGTCAAAAAACGGAGTAAAGTTACGATCAATGATCGTAATCTGAGCTTTTCATTTAGCAATATCGCCACCGGAATTCCACCGAAATCTAGAAAAATGCTTGTTATGTCATATTGAGCAGTAAAGAATGTATAGAAAAAGTTGGCTGAGGCATTGGAAATGTTTTCTTTCATTAGTAAGTAAATTAGTTTTTCAATTGTTTGTGAAAAAGTGGCACCCTTAGTTTTCATACAGATGGAGGAGATGGATGGAGGGACTTGCGTTATCTATTAAGATTTGTGTATGTGGTTGTTCCGTTCCGATCGGTCTCATAAAAAATGTTTTGGTAAGAGAACTGTTTAACGACGCACAAAACAATGTTGCATTTTTTCATTCAGAAAATTATAAAACAGAATTCCAATATAATCATTCTTAAAATATGTGCGTAAGCCACACAGTAAAACACACTATTTTCATAGCTCAATTTTGTATTTTACCATTAGCGGCACGTTTAGCCCCGCTCTCCCCTACTTAAAGTATTTTACAATTTTTTTTTTCTTACTCTGATTTGTAATTGTGTAGGTGGATATCTAAAGCATAGCGTAGTTACAAAGTTTTAGGAAACCAATATCCATCAAAACTTTCGAATCACTAGGATTAAGAGCAACTTGTAAGTTTGAGTTTCAGTTGAAAGTGCTTTTCAGACTAATTACTGTTAATGAGGTCATAAGGTCAAACCTAGCCACACAAATAGCTAAAAAATTTCTAGCAATTTAATATTAAAAAATGTTTCCTGTTAATATTTCCTATTTACAAAAGTATTGTATGACATTTCTTTAAAAAAATCTAATACATCAGTTATGAAACTCATGTTCAGACATCGGCATTTTAGAAACTTCAGTATTTTTTTTTTCGAGATAATATAGCTTGCCTCACAATTCATATAACCTGAAATGATGAGCTGCTGTCACTGTCGTCGGAAACACATTCGGTGACTATAAATAACAAAAGAATGTACAGCAATCAATATTATCTAAGTACAAATTCTTGAACAACATACGCGTGAAACTATATTGTAACCTTATCATAATTATGTGTGTTTATATTATAATCTTTGGTACCCACAGAGTTTTCCATTTCTAGTTTTCCGGGCGGAAACATTATGAAAATAAAATTGTTGGATAGAAGAGAACCCTAATTTGACGTGCCTTTGGGCTCACCGGAACCAAGGGTAATTGGGTGCCCATTTAACAAATTCTTTAGGAAGCGTAAATTTTAATGACTTTTTATGCTCATGACTTTATGAAAATGTTGCGTTTATTACTATTTGAAACTAATATTTATCTACACTCAATATATAATCTTCCAAATATGAATTTAAAAAATCTATACCAATATTATAAAGAGGTAAGGTTTGTGAGTTTGTGACGTTGTAAGGGGTAATCTCTGGATCTACTGAACCGATTTTGAAAATTATTTCACCAGTAGATAGCTACATTATTCCTGAGTGTCATAGGCTATAATATATTTTCAAAAAAAATAGTGATTTTTATGAAAATTGCAATAATGTAACCCAAGGTAGCAAAATGTTGCCTATAAAATTCATTCTTTGGCGTGCGCTGAGAAAACTAATGATGATAGATACAAATTACCAGGTAATAATAGGTTGGTAGGTAGGGTAGGGTAGGTAGGGTAGGGTAGGTAGTGTAGGCTGGTTAGGCAGGATAGGCAGGGTGGGCAGGGTAGGCAGGGCAGGCAGCCTAGGGTAGGCAGGGTAAGCACGGTAGGCAGGGTAGGCAGGGTAGGCACGGTAGGCAGGGTAGGCACGGTAGGCAGGGTAGGCACGGTAGGCAGGGTAGGCACGGTAGGCAGGGTAGGCACGGTATGCAAGGTAGGCACGGTAGGCACGGTAGGCACGGTAGGCACGGTAGGCAGGGCAGGCACGGTAGGCACGGTACGCAGGGTAGGCAGGGCAGGCAGAGTAGGCCGGGTAGGCAGGGTAGGCCGGGTAGGTAGGGTAGGCAGGGTAGGCAGTGTAGGCAGGGTAGGCAGGGTAGGCAGGGTAGGCAGGGTAGGCAGGGTAAGCAGGGTAGGCTGGGTAGGCAGGGTAGGCACGGTAGGCAGGGTAGGCACGGTATGCAAGGTAGGCACGGTAGGCACGGTAGGCACGGTAGGCACGGTAGGCAGGGCAGGCACGGTAGGCACGGTACGCAGGGTAGGCAGGGCAGGCAGAGTAGGCCGGGTAGGCAGGGTAGGCCGGGTAGGTAGGGTAGGCAGGGTAGGCAGTGTAGGCAGGGTAGGCAGGGTAGGCAGGGTAGGCAGGGTAGGCAGGGTAGGCTGGGTAGGCTGGGTAGGCTGGGTAGGCTGGGTAGGCTGGGTAGGCTGGGTAGGCTGGGTAGGCTGGGTAGGCTGGGTAGGCTGGGTAGGCTGGGTAGGCTGGGTAGGCTGGGTAGGCAGTGTAGGCAGGGTAGGCATTGTAGTCAGGGTAGGCAGGGTAGTCAGGGTAGGCAGGGTAGGTAGGGTAGGTAGTGTAAGCAGGGTAGGCAGGGTAGGCAGGGTAGGCAGGGTAGGTAGGGTAGGCAGGGCAGACAGGGTAGGCTGGGTAGGCAGGGTAGCCACTTGACGAGAGCGAAGCCCCGGGGGGTCAGTTAGTATTGTATAAAAACGTACTTCTTTTTCGTGGATGGGTATAATTAAACAAAAACATTTCAGTGCAACATTTTCCTTTGATTTTCAAAAAATATCGTTCTAATTTGTATAAAACATTTTTATTTATTTATTTATTGGCGCGTATGGGCTCATTACAAAAAATTGTGTCACTGTCTATGGATGCGTGGGCTGCGCAGTCATGCGCAATGAGAACCTAAATATCCCGCCATACCACATTTTTTTTCCGTTTCCACTTTTGTTTTATTTTAACTGTATGAGTGAAGATAAATATAGTGTATGCAACGGCATATAATAATATATTAAAACACTCGTGTGATACAAGCCGAGTGTGATAAATCCACACTCGTGTTTATTATTTGTTATTCAGCTGAGTGACCTCCAAAACCCAGGAACTGGGTCTGGACGTATTTGGTGACAATAAAGTATATTAGCTATTAGCTTTTGCCCGCAACTTCGTCTGCGTAGCATAAGTACTACTAATAGCCTATTTTATATCATGCGTTATATTATTGTAGTTGAGTAGACTGTCTGAATTGATAAATTATTGGTTCACCGTACAAATTACCACCTCCCTTTTCATTCCCTTAATTATGATTTCCGGTATGAAAACTATCCTATGTCCTTTCCCGGGTCTCAAAACTATTTCTATACCAAATTTCATCTAAATCGGTTCAACGGCTTAAGGGTGAAAAGGTAACAACATGACGTATGTCTGTTGTGTTGTTGTTTTCGACAGACAGACTTACCTTCGCATTTATAATATTAGATCTATTTGGATATGGATCCTATTTTCGATACTCCTGGGCAAAACTGGTGTCGTATTTACAGGTGCAGCGATCATATGTCTGAAAGCTCAAGACCTACATTTAAGAAGCGAAAATTCTGTCGCTTCCTAAAAATAAACTTACGTAAAATAATTTGCCGAAGTATAACGTACTCGAATAAACCAATTCCATATTGAGGAACAAAAACACAATAAAAATTCTGAATTCATTTAATTGTGTGGAGATGAAGGGGCGCGACTATAAGAGGGGTCGTTCGGTGTCTCATGATCAATCGCGAACTAAATTGGGACTGTGATTTTCCAAATGCGAATGCAACAAAATACTTTAGATTTTGTTGGTTTTTAGGGTTCCGTACCCAAAGGGTAAAAACGGGACCCTATCACTAAGACTCCGCGGTCCGTCTGTCTGTCTGTCACCATGCTGTATCTCGTGAACTGTTATAGCTAGACAGTTGAAATTTTCACAGGTGATGTATTTCTGTTGCCGCTATAAATACAAATACTGAAAACATAATAAAATAAATATTTAAGTGGGGCTCCCATACAACAAATGTGATTTTTTCGCCTTTTTTTCGAAAATGGTACGGAACCCTTCGTGCGCAAGTCCGATTCGCACTTGGCCGGTTTTATTTTTCTAAAGTTGTTATTTTATCTTCTAAAGAAGATGATAAAAAACTCAAATTTTGTAACGGGCAAATTTATGGTAAAATGTTCACCATCAAGATGCCAAACTATCACAAAACATACTCTTTCATGGTGTCAAAACCTTTGCCTTGGCGAATTCACTTACGCATTTAGGCTGCAAATCACTGGTAAACATGGTGGCGGAACCAATCACAAGACCAAAATATTAACACTACAATTTCCGATGATAAATATTGAAAGGCGAAATTAAGGGTAACCCACAAAATTTTACATAGAGTAAATCGTTAAAACACCTTGCAAGTTATGAAAGTTTTTTGTAATTAAACGTTCAAACTACGACAACCTATAAATAAATAAATAACAGTCTTATTACGAAAAGCCAAAAAGCAGTTTAAGAGGCGAGTCCTTAAGAAACACCTAAAAAGGCACTTACAGTTTTCGTTATTTCTAAAGATTCACCGCGCTGAATTACACAAAAAAAAATATGAAGAACCTTAACAGATGTGCCAACAGTTTCACCGCGAGATATTTGTAATACCATCCTAAATTTCTAAAAAAAAAATTGTTGAAATCTCTCAAAAACATCTAAATCGACCTTTTCTATTTGCACTATTGTCATAATTCTAGAAGATTTTTTTTAAATCTCTTTAGATATATCGTGCCACGAAAGTATGAATATGACGTTCACCGTTTTATTTATCTAATAAGTCACACCAAATGATAGTAATCCACGTTTCAACATTGTTATTTTTTCTACACAAATTGTTTTCTATTCCCCATACATTTTAGTATGAAGCGTTACGCTCCAGTAATTTGTTTTATAATCGACCACGCGCGCGAAAATTTTTCAGTGCCGTCTTAGACTCCAAGGTGAGAGCACGTCCGTTTTTTTTCCGAGCCGAGTTCGCAAAACGTCTACGCACACATACACAATAGGCATAGGGTGGGTCGCGAGTGTCGTGACATGACTGTAGCACTATTCAAGCAATAAGATAAAATGGACCAAATCATGTTTTTGGTAATCATGTGTCTTGTAAGCCATACTATTGCAAGCAACTGAATTCAACAAATATAAATGGTGAAATTGGCACTGATAAAAAAAATTGCCGGTAATGAAAGCTTACACCTTTTTTATTGCCGTAATAAAACTTGTCTCAAGATTAGTCAACAATGCTAAAAGCTTAATTTATAAAGTCAATAGTAATATAGCAGAGGTTTTTAAAAGTGTTGTTGCAAAGTTCGTAAGAGGAAAACTAATTAATTTCTCAACTAGACAATCTTACGCAGCTCGTTGTGCAACGTGCGTTGTGGCATTTAACATTAAGCAGCTACAAACCTACTTGTACAATAAAATCATACACAAAATACCTAACATATTTATAAGCCATCATGAGTTGAAAAAACCGGCCAAGTGCGAGTCGGACTCGCGCACGAAGGGTTCCGTACTTGGTAAATTGCGGTTTACGATTTATGACGTATTAAAAAAAAACTACTTACTAGATCTCGTTCAAAAAAAATTTTCAGTGGAAGTTTACTTGGTAATTAATGAACATCATATGTTTTTTTTTGTTTTATCATTCTGTTATTTTAGAAGTTACAGGGGGGGGGACACATTTTACCACTTTGGAAGTGTCTCTCGCGCAAACTATTCAGTTTAGAAAAAAATATAATAGAAACCTCACCATCATTTTTGAAGACCTATCCATAGATACCCCACCCGTATGGGTTTGATGAAAAAAAACAAATTTTGTTTCAGTTTCAAGTATGGGCACCCCCAAAATTTATTGTTTTTTTTTCTATTTTTGTGTGAAAATCTAAATGCGGTTCGCAGAATACATCTACTTATCAAGTTTCAACAGCATAGTTCTTATAGTTTCGGGAAAAAGTGGCTGTGACATACGGACGGACAGACAGACATGACGAATATATAAAGGTTCCGTTTTTTGTTTGCCATTTGGCCACGGAACCCTAAAAAAGGTTCTAGATCTAAGCAATAAAATAAATAAATTAGAGAACATCAAGCATTATTTTTTGTACTTATCATAATAATAATTTAAATGTTGTATTACATATAGTAATTATTTTTTCTAACAATCAAACTACACAACCGATTACACTGTGACCCCACCCTTTATTCACGACTATATTACTATGGGCACGCGTGCCGTGCGGAGCGGTGAATCAATAGCTAATACATTGCGCGTTTTTGAGACAAGCTTACAAATCCTTCAGAAGCGGACGCGCATTGAAGCTATATCATGCCCGTCGCGCCGCATAATTTTTCACTTGTTCTTGGGTGCGTGTACACTACAATGTGTGATGCAAATGTGTTAGTGAAAATGTCGATGTGTGGGTTCTAAAATAAGTTCTCACGCTCGCAGACCTGCCTCTTAACTAAAAACCCAGGTTTAAACCTCTATAAACTACGGTGTAAGCAACTTTTATACCTGGGATTTTAGTTAAACCGTTATTTGTAGAAAATAAAACATTAACAGTGAATTGAAGCTAACATGAATAAAAAAACCAGCCAAGTGAAAGTCGGACTCGCGCACGAAGGGTTCCGTACCGTTATTGTTAAAGAAACGGTAAAAAACGGCAAAAAAACACGTTTGTTGTATGGAAGCCCCACTAAAATATTTATTTTATTCTGTTTTTAGTATTTGTTGTTATAGCGGCAACAGAAATACATAATCTATGAAAAATTCAACTGTCTAGCTATCATGGTTCATGAGATACAGCCTGGTGACAGACAGACAGACAGACGGACCGCGGAGTCTTAGTAATAGGGTCCCGTTTTTACCCTTTGGGTACGGAACCCTAAAAAGAGTAACTTGAAGCACTGGTCAGCTGCACAACATTTCCGGCCAAAAGCCGCAATCACACTAGCTAAGAGTCAAATAGTACCGTCCGAAAATCGGCCAAACACATCCAATATACTTATGCTCTAATCATCTAGTGTTTCGAGACATTAGTAAATGGTTAGACGACTCTTCACGTGACCAGAAGACTGGGCTTATTATTCGGCCAGAGATTCGGCCAATAATTTTTGCAAATTGCAACACTAAATTTCTCGAATACCGTTGGAGGGAGGGGTGCGCGGGTGGCGGGAAACTATGCGTCGCTACATGCAATTTTAGTCACGATGGAGCGCTTCACGGGACAACAGCGTGCTTTTTGTGTTAAACAATTTTACAAAAACAACGATTCCTACGTTACTGTACGACGCCTGTTTCGAATTGAATATGGATTACGCCGTGTAAGCGAGTGTCCAAGTGTGAATTTAATCAAAGCTTGGGTCGTGAAGTTCGAGCAAACGGGATCGACAACGAATATTAAACAAACAGGCCGGCCACGTTCAAGAAGAAGCGATGAGAACATTCGAGAGGTTGAAATTTCCGTGAAAATAATCAAGGAAATAATGTAACTGTGAATTCAGCGGAATACGTCAAGATGTTGCGAGAGTTTTTGACGCCGCAGTTGCATGAATTTCAAGGATACAACAGCAGGACCTGGATGCAACAAGATGGAGCAACATGCCACACGTCAAATGTGACTTTACCGGTAGTCAAAGAAATGTTTCCGAATAAATTGATTTCTCGCAGAGGTGATATTCCATGGCCTCCGAGAAGCCCGGATCTTACACCATGCGATTTTTTCTTATGGGGATACCTGAAAAGTCGAGTCTACCTTAATAAACCGACGAATATATCCCAATTAAAACGAAACATCCACGACGAGATAGCCGCGATCCCCCGCAGCATGTGTCAGCGAGTTTTCCAAAGTTTGCGTAGTCGATTGCTAGAGTGCCAACGACGAGACGGTGCACATCTCGACGATGTCATTTTTAAAAAATAAATTTCATTAAATTTTCAAAACGTTAAAAATATAATCAACAAAATAACAGTTGTAGTTTTATTTCTATTCATGTTTTAAAAGTGCAAAAATTATTGGCCCACCCTATACAACGTGGCAATGTTGCCAGCGATCTGCCCCCGTACCATGACGTGTCAAAACTATCATGGTGCGACTGGGAAAAAGGGACAGATATATACAAGTCATATACATCTGCCCCTTACACACACTCGAAATAACCTTACTCTAAGAGATTATGGTAAACCCCCAGGGCACGTTGCCCGTCGACAACGATGTGGACGAATGTTTTGAAGCCCAATCAAACTTCTTCTGTTTATACGCGTAGCTTGTATATAAGTATGTTATGTTTTAATTTATAATTTTATTTTAGTGGAAATAAATGCATCAAAAATCGAAATAATTACCGGCGAGATCGCAGCAAGGCTAAAATTGACATACGTGGACGTACTATCGGGATAAAATCCCTCATCCTAATCCATGTTATGTTCTACCTGTGTTCCAAATTTCATTAAAATCAGTTCAGCTATTGAGGCATCATCCAAACATACAGACTTTCGCGATTATAATATTAGAAGCGACGAATAGTATACGTAGTGTATTATTTAAGTGGCGTAGAATAAATTATATAATATCGTCACTAGAAAGGCAAACATACTAAAGCTCCAAAAGTTCATTTTACAGGAGAGCGATTTAAACTTTTTTTATACTAAATCTGGCATATCTTTTTTTCTGATATCCCAATTTAAATACGCTGAAGGCAAAAAAAAACATTGTTATATTATTATTTATGTTTAACATACTGCGGTCTATTATACCTACTGTATTGCCGAAAAAAGTGTCGCTTTAGTATAAATGCTCTGACCATTTCGTAAGACAAAAATACTTATCTTCATAAAAATATTCAGGAACAATAAAGCATAAACACAATTCATTACACACATAATAAATAAATAAAATTTGTTAGTGAACTAATAAAATTCATATTAAACAGCAAAAACTCCTAGAGCTGCTTCGGAGCATTCCGATTGTGAAAGGTAGCACTTCCAATTGATTTAAAATGTCAGTCTCGGCCCTTGTAAATCCACCTCCAAGTTTCTATACAACTGCAATTGATTTACCCATTCATAGTATCCATACTAATATCATAAATGCAAAAGGCACCCTGTATTTCTGCCTGTTTCTTACGTTTTGACGCCCAAACTGATAAAACAATTATTATTTAATAAAAAAAGATAAAAAACAAGATTTAAAATTAATTTTGAAATAGGGATTTATTAGGCCCTGGAATAGATTTAGTTTTTATCCCGGTAGTAAGTTCTCTTGGGATAATTTCCGACATTCACGAGGACGTAGCCACTGGCAGAAGCTAATAACCTCATTTATTTATTTATTCGTTCAACTTCGCCCTGGAAAACCTTGCAGCAAATATATTCATGTGTTTTTTTTTATTTGCAAATACTTATTAATTATGGCAACAAATGTTTTATTTTTAATATTTTCGTCGGAGACGAAATAATGAAGCGTCAAAGTTCAGAATTTGAAAGAACGGGCTTCTCTTTCGAATTCTCAACTTTGCCATGCCATGTCAGATGCCACGAAGCCCCAAAGACTTTATACGTATTTCAGGTCTTTGCGAAGCCCAAAGACTTTATACGTATTTCTTACTACTTATACGTATTTCTTACTACTAGACTGTGCACCAAAAAATTTTGTTTAGCTAAAATGAAATCTATTATCATACATCTAGGTTAGCTATTGCCTTATAAGCGGTAGCTAACCAAAAGCGGTCCTGAGCGAGAGGGTGCCCGCTGGTAGTGTGTCCTTGTCTGACATCTTGCCAGCTCAACTAATCTTTGGGTTTGGTAGAAATGGTAGAAAATTTTATATTTTCTTTTTTATGTAATACCAAAACGAACGAATAAAAAATATATTTAAATACGTTTCAAAGTCTATGAAACTTTGAAGCGTATTTAAAGATTTTTACTGTTCCTTTAATTCATCAATTCATTGTATTTAAAAAATAATTCATTAACACTGTGTAAGAGTAGTACTTTTAAATGTTTGGGCCTGGTAATACTAAATGTAAGGCCACCAGGTTGGAGTTTTTGGCGGGATTTTTTCGAGTGAAGTTCAGCGGCTGTTAATATTATTTGCAAATTGATTCCTAGTGGATATTGTGATATAAAATTGGTGTAGTTTTGTGTCTCAACTGTCTACGCAACTGGACAATATGTGAAATCATTGACAGAAGCGATCTCAGGATAGTGGAGCGGAGAATTTTATTGTAGTATTGACTACCTCCGCAAAGCTTACTGGGAAGGCAGACTCGATACAATTTGCTGCCAAATACTCCAAAAACCATTAGAATCTGTAACACCCGTATTCTAATGCATACTAAAGAATGTTAAAATTGCACTGAAGACGAGGCGGTATGGTCCAAGACCTTAGCCTGCCCGAAAAGGGCGAACAAAAAAAAAGACCACCAGGTTTGCGGCGTTTTCGGCGGGTTTTGTTCGAGTAAAATTCTGCGGCTGTTAATATTATTCGCAAATTGATTCCTAGTGGAATAAAATTGGTGTAGTTTTGTTTCTCAACTGTCTACTCAACTGGACAATATGTGAAATCATTGAGATCCTTTGGGGTATTTCAAAGCATCGTCTGAAGACTGCAGGATCATCTAACGCCTCTCCTTCATGAGCTTGAGAGTAAGATCAGAGAGTTTTTTTTCCTATTTATACGATGGGTCTTGAAGAATAAGACTTATGCAGACTTGGAATTTGAGGATTATCGAGTCCTCCCCGAATACACCATCTTAAACTGCTCAATTACTCTTCGAGTTCGGTCATCTTATCGTCGGTCCGGATTCCGGAGTGTGCGCGTGTTGTACGTTGCCAGGTCCTGTCGTCGGTATTTGTTGGGGTAGCCGGATCTCGACTGGGATTCATTGTACCCCTTGCCATACCGTAACCTAGACCGCTACCGTAGTCGAGGTTAGGCAGGATGCCGGGCACTAGGGGCTATGTTTTATTTGTGCTATTCATGGGGAGCGCTTTGCAGGCGGGTTGGCGATCCCAGTATGGTTGTTACAAATGCACAGAGAACGCTGCTGATCATTCTCTGGTTTGTCCCTTAGTCGCCTCTTACGACACCAATGGAAAAACATGGGATGTCGAAATTCTCTACGCTCGACACCGACACGGTAAGTGACGTAGATTCCAAAAAATATACACAATTTTTTTTTCAATTAATTTGGTAGGTTTAGGTGGCGAGGTAGCGTATATACATATATTGGGATACTTACACTATTGTTTTTACAATCAATTTGTCCCGTGTTATGTTTGGTCATGGTCACCTCATTAGAAAGAGACACACTACCAACGGGAGCCCTCTCGCTCGGACCGGTTTTTGCGCCATAGTGCACAGTCTAGTAGTAAGAAGTATAAGGTCTTTGCGAAGCCCATACAACTGCCATAGTAAACGGCGTCTTCGTAGAGTGGGACAGATATATTTCTTTGATTTTTCGATTAATTCTGATTCTGTTTTCTCTATTATTATTATATTTTAGTTAGTATTTTTATCGATAAACTGGTTAAATAACAAATATTTTTAACCAACTTTCCAAAAAGGAGGAGGTTCTATGTTCGACTGTATGTATGTATTTTTTACCCGACTGCTGGACGATATTTTTTTTCGATCGTGTGTATGTATGGGAGAGAAACTAGGGCACAGATAATATAATACTAGCATAACTAGGGTATGTTTTGATAGGAATCGCTGTTGGTGAGAACAACATTACCTATGAAGTGCCAAAAATACCTTCTGCTGTTCTCGTGGCAGAATACCGTATAAAGCAGAGCCCTAGCCGGTCCGAGTCATCCACGTCACCGTCGTTCTTCCTGGAACCTGCTGCAACCGCACCGCCGCGCGCCCGCCACACCGAGTTGCAGCTGAGCTAACGGATGCAGGGCGAAGGGTGAATATTCTGCGCCTTAAAACATAATCGTCTCACTAGGGATGATACCCGAAATAAAACCGAGCACATCCGAAGGCTCTAAGGCGGCAACCCCGCTATCGGAATAAGGCACAGTGGCCTAATCACCCGCTTGCCCGACAATAATTGATTCCTTTAACTAAACTACTAAAGCCTATAGAAACCGGACGGGTCTTTTACAGACGACTTTTGTAATTAAAAAACGGACACGAATTGCTTGTTGGAACGTACGCACGCTTAGCGATGACAACCAACTAGCCCAAGCAGAAGCAGTAATGCTGAGCTACAACCTCCAACCAACTCGGTCTAAGCTAAGTGAGGCGAAACGGTTTTAGTAAGCTGAGATCGTCCGGGGACTTGACGTTGCTGTATTCAGGTAAAGAAAGTGAGGAAGATGTGCGTGAGTATGGCGTGAGGCTCCTCCTTTCTAATGCAGCTAAGAATAGCCTCTTGGACTGGAAACCGAACTCAGATCTCAAGTGTCCACAAAATATCCATCATCCAGTCACCAAAAACCAAATTGACCGACTCGCCATTAGTTCCAAATGGCGTTCTTCACTGATCGATGTCCGCAACCTCAGGGGCGCCGATATTGATAGCGACCACCATCTGGTAGCTGCTGAAGTCCGGCTCAAGGTTGCAGTAGCCCGTGGGGCTGGAGGACCTGGCAAGATTGGAAGAAGGTTTGAGGTGAGCACACTGCATGACTCAGACACGCGTAAAAGTGTTCAGCTGGAATTGCGGAATTGCTTTTCTGTACTCGATGCTGCTACGGAATCATTAGAAGAAGAGTGGAACCGCATCTAAGTGGCCTATACAGAGACCAGGCTCTAGCCAAGTGGCATTCGATGTCAGCGAAGTGATAGTCGAAATGTCATTATGTAAGAGATTGATCACTTGATTTTTCGATATAACTTGTCAATCCCATACAATTTTGCCTTTTTGACAATCATGCAGAAGGAATCTTTATCTGAGACTGCTTGAGACCCGTAACGACGCCATACGAGCCGACCTTAACACGCAATACCGTCAGAAACGTAAGGAAATCTATCGCAGTACCCGCAAAGATAGGAGACGTTAAATTGATGGTATTGCTGATCATGCTCAACAAACTGCAAACTGCGGTAACTTGAAGGAGTTGTACAAAGCTACCAAAAACTTGCGAAGCATAACAGCAAGTTGAACAAGAAGCCGCTGATGTCCAAAGATGGTCAGCTCATTGTGATGTCAGAAGGGCAGCTACATCGCTGGCATCAGCAGTTTGAAGAGGTATTCCGTTTGTCAGCTACATCGACGCCTGACGCGCTGCAAATCAGTTCCCTACCATCCCGGACAGGCAAAGCACCAGGATTTGACCTGATAACTGCGGAAAAGCTACAAGCCGACTTGCCCTCCGCCGTCGACTTTCTGACGCCGGTTATTGAAAGATCTGGACCGCCGAAGAACTCCCTGATGAATGGAACAAAGGTCTACTTACAACTGTTCCTAAGAATGAACTTAGCTATTGCGATAACTGGAGAGGTATAACGTTGCTCTCGATTCCGTCTTAGGTTTTTTGCAAGATCATCCTGGATAGATTGTCGAAGGCCGTGGATCCTCGTCTATGCAAGGAGCAAGCTGGTGTCCGCTAGAACCGCTCCAGTACGGACTAGGTTAAGATTCTCCGTCACATACTGGAACAGGCATCAGAATGGCAGAGGGATATTTATCTAATCTTTGTAGACTTCGAAAAAGCCTTCGATATGCTGAAGTGGTCTAGCATCTGGTCCCGCCTACTGGACATTGGAGTGCCGAAGAAAAAAGTACGTCTGTTACAGAGTATTGACAAGAAATATTCCTATAAGGTTACTCATGATGGCCTCATATCGGACGACGTAACAGTACACGCGGGTGTACGCCAAGGCTGCCTCCTTTCGCCGCTCCTCTTCCTAGTTGTTCTTGACGGCATTATGCTTCGCATCTCTGATAACAGGCGCCGCAGCATAGAGTGGGGATTAGCCAACGCCTTGGAAGACTTGGTTTACGCCGATGACCTGTGCCTGCTGAGTCATACCCATGCCGATATTTTTGTTGCTGATTGGCACAGAAGCAGTGGAACGCGTCCACAAATGTATGTACCTCGGGAGCGTCGTGTCAGAGACCGGGTGTACTCGTAGTGAAGAGGATATCGCTTCACGGATCACCAAAACCCGAGCTACCTTCGCACAGCTGAGACCTGTTTGGCAATCGCGGAAACTGACCTGAAGAATTAACTCAAAATCTTCGGGTCCAATGTCAAATCCGTGCTGCTCTACGGATGCGAAAGGTGGAAGATCACAAAGGACATCTCACGCCAAATACAAGTCTACGTCGCCTTCACGGAGTTTACTGGCCAGGGACCATCTCCAACGTGGAGCTGTTGGAGAAATTCCACGACAGCCTGATCGACCGCCAGATCAAGCGTCGCAAGCGGAGATGGATTAGCCACACGCTCCGAAGGAGTCCCGATCACATACTCAAGCAAGCTTTGAACTGGAGTCCCCAAGGGAAAAGAAAGCGTGGCTGTCCCCATCAAACCTAGCATCGCACCGGGTTGGCAGAAACGGTGAACATCGGAATGACATGGTGCGACGTGAAGCGTGAAGCTTAAGACCGAGGACAGCTCTGGCCACCCTCTACAAATCATAAAACCGGACTGTTAAAACAATATTTACTGAAAAGACAAAACAAGAACTAGGTGTAATTTATACAATAAATATTATGAGGTTCTGCAGGCGGGGATAAACAAAAATTATAGAAAAAAATTAAACCGACTTCTAAAGCAAAGCACAACAAAACGAAAAATAACTTTATTTTACGAATTCGATGTCTTTGTAATGCAATGTTTTTCGTTTTTCGACACCGACTTCGGAAAACAAAGTTACGGTTTTTTTATTTTACTCTTTTTAGCTTTGCTCATATTATCACGCAAATCATTTATAGCCAGAGTATATCTCATTTCCATTCCAATAAGCCCAATAACGACTAGGATACATTGTTTTTTATTACGAGTTCCAGTGCCTACCTTCCGGCTCCATTTATTTATATGTAAGTCTCGAATAGTTAAGCTTTATCGAGGTCGCTTAACTATTCAAGATATCTTATACCCATTACATACTTATTAAGGAGTTCCAGTGACCATCTCTGGTCTTCTTCATCAGTACCACTTCACCAAATAATACTTTCTGAATGTAAATGCTTGCCATGTTATTGAAAATACCAAAATCACTAAATGTCTTCCTATAATATTTGAGGAGTTCCCTTGATTTCCATGGGGTGCCATCATCAGATTCTGATTTGGTGACAATGGGACCACCTCGAGACCATATCCTTTCAAACAAAAAATAATTTTGCATATCTGTTAAGAAACTTTATTTTCCGTTGAAGGTGTTGAAAAACGAAAAACAATAGGTACTAAAGACACCAACTTCGCCAAAGAAAGTTATTTTTCGCTTATTAGTGTTTTTTTTTAGAAGTCGGTTCATTTTTTTTGTTAAAAAGATTTTTCATTTTATGTCTATAGTTTTGGTACCTCAAATTAGCTTTTTTTATGTAGGGCTTTTACGTCAAACCTGCAAAAAGTTACTGGAATGTTGCTAAACATTGTGAAAATCCAGGAAGCGATGTTATAACCACTCTTGAAACAATGACAAATCTTGCCTATCCTGAAGTAGTTATATTGCCTAATAAACTCTGTCTGAATTGACCGATAGACAACTTTATTGCAACAGAAATTATCGAATAATCTTTTGGTCTGTATTTTTGTTGCATACAAAGAAGCGGTTGCCTAGTTAAATCCCAATTGATATGTATTAATCGTTATAGAGCAGTGGTGGCGCAGTGATATTAGCCGTGACTTACAAGTTGTAGTTCATGGGTTCGAACCCAGGCAGGCGCTTTACTTTGTGTAAATTATTTCATCACCACTGCTGCACTATCAAAAACGGTGAAGGAAAACATCATAAGGAAACCGGCTTATCCTAGAACCAAAAATTCGAAGACATGTGACATTCACCAACCCGCACTGGGCCTGCGTGGTTGATTACGATTTTCCCCTCTCACAGAGAGCAGACCTGTGTCCCAGCAGTGGGAACATTAATAGGCTGATGATGAATCGTTATAGCATTAGTGTTATCCAATCAATCAGTCCCTTCGAAGGTTAGAGTGGCAGCCAACCGTGTGTATAAAGATGCAGAATACCTATATTTTACAAGGAGTGACTGCCTATCTGACCTTCACAACCCAGTAACTGGGAAGCCATGATACTCCTTGGCACGGCTTGTTTTCTTGACAGTCTTTCGGGCTTCGGAAAACCCGTAACGTCTGTCAGAGATCCAATTAATGAAAGTTGGGACCAACGCGAACGGTTTAATGTGCTTTCCAAGGCACGGAGGGCTCCGTCGGGGATGGTTACTCATCCACGATCAGGCCTCGGTGAGCGCTGCTTAACCCTCAGCCGACCCATGCGCCTGTTATTAATTAGCCAAGACAAAACCTCAATACTAGAATCCTTCAAGCAACAGCGCACAAACAACGTATATCTTCTTCGAATACAAATCTTGTAAACAAGAATTCCAATCCACACCACTTTTTATGCCCCTAGGAACACAATTGAAAAAAGCTGTCATAACGTCATCAAGTGCGACAGGCTATAAACGCCTTTGATAATAAAACCGGTCAACTCTGAGATGGACAAAGACACTGACTGGTTTAATCTAGCTTTTATAAATATTTATTCGTCATACAGGTATCGGGGGACATGTCTGTCTGAGTGAACATGAATGTCTTCATGAGTTATATCAACGAGTCATCACTGCCCTTAGAAAGAGCAAAAATTACTCTATATTTTAATTTACATTCGAATGTGTAGTAAAAAGTTAGTATAAAATATGATCAGCGGCGAGCGGTCACCGCTCAGCATATTTCCCGTGCATTTCGAGATACCAACTCAATTCAGACGGTATTTATAGTACTTAATTTAAACGTCCTGGCACTTTACTAAGTGTAAGCTTTAATAAAAAAAGACCTTCCAAGTGCGTGTCAGACTTCACACATATAGGGTCCCGTACCAAAGAAATATCTGATTAATCAATATATTGGTATTTATTAGTAAAATATACGTAGTAATATAAAAATTATCACCAAATTTCAAGTTCATAGGTCAATTGGAAGTAAAAAACCTTCGGAAAAAAATTGTGTGACAGATGACGGACAGACAGACAGACGGACACTTGAGTGACAGCTATAAGACTCTGTTTGGGCCCTTCGGGTTTGAAACCCTAACAAAAAAATCCTATTAAATAAGGATTCGACCACTGCTACGCCGTAGCAAATTCGTAGCACTCGTCGTAGCGCCAGAATTAGCAGCTGCTGTGAGTGTGAATTAAATTATAATTTCTGTAGTGAAGATTTTTATTTTCGTTAATATGAATTCCTCTTTATTACATGATTTGTGACTTTGTGACTGGTTATTCTTATTATTTAAGAAGAATTTACAGTTGAATGATCAACAAACTAATTTGTCTATGTTCATACTAGCTATGTTGCAAAAACTTGATGACCATCGTGATGAACATGTCTCTGCGCAACGGTCGCTTCTAAAGTGGTTTCCCATACGCCAGCGTAGAGCTCTTACTGCATTGTACTCATTTCTTGTCTCTCCCAATTCCCCTAGTTATCTGGCCCCTCACTTTCAATACATCTGCTTTCAATACATAACCGCCTTCTTCAATGTCCTACTCACCGCACTGACTTCATTCACCTTTCTTTCTACATTCAGTCTATTTCTCTGTGGAATGCGCTCCCCCAGGAAACCAGGATGGCAACCAACCGAATAACCATCAAAGTCAAAGTTCGCGAACACTTCCACAAGAAGTTGGAAGCAATATCGTCACAGCGCATTTTTTTTTTCCAATTGTCAATTTTTACTATTTGCGTAGTTATATTCCTATATTGCGTTTATTGTATTGTATATATATTAAAATCCATTCATTGTCCTTATTGCACCTACTACTATATTTATCTCTGCATCACCCAAAGGTTGACTGGTAGTAAATGCCTAAGGCATTAAGTCCGCCTCTGTACATTTGTGTGATTGAAGTATTAAATAAATAACTTGGTTTAATGATATTAGTAAAAGATTATGTAAGTAATCTTCAAACAGATAAACATACTTACAATCAGCGAACACAGATCCAGCTTTTTGTTATAAATAAACAGAATACTTCACGGCTTAATTACCGACAGTAGTCGTCAATCAAAATGATTGGCATATACAAACGAGCAAATTACAGGTGTCCGAAGCTAAACCATCGCTTTCGGTACGAGAAAATGGCGATAAAAAGCAAGTTAGCGCGTTCATTCATGTTGAGCGCGGCTGGCGGGCTGGCGGGCTGGCGGCGCGGCGTGCCGGCTCGTCGCTGCACACAGAACGTGTCACGTCACACGCATTCTTTGACAACTGTTACCTCGTCGATTACCTTTGCATTCTTTCCGACAAATGCCTCTACCCGCTGGCATATTTGTTCGCTATTCAATGTTGGAAATCTGTCAACGTATGCTGAACTTTAGCTCCTAAGGCACGTCAGCAGATCATCACGGTTAGCAATAACTTTGATTATTTGCATTTAGTTTCTTGAGTACCTATTGCAGAACTAAATTGTTAATATCTACTTATTCTGTAACTGAAAGAATGCGTATTGGATACCATACTTACTATTACTAGAATTTTTATAAGTTCCGCGTATTTATTTTGTTTTTGGTTGTAATTATATTTGTATTGAAATTAATTTACATGACATTAATTCTTGTATATATATAATCTGAATCTCGCAAAAGGGCTCCAACGATCTAGCTAGGCTAAATTTTTAGAAAACGTCGTTTTCTCTATTTTCACCCGAGCAGAGCTCGGTTTCCCAGGTACTAATACATTATGCTAATGAATACATATTCTGAGAGATCAGAATTCATAGTGCACGTATTGTTGTCAAATGAAGAAGCTCCAAAGTTTTCGTAGCTGCCTTGAAAAAGCTTGATGGATGTCGTCAAATCTCGCGGTGTTACGAAAAGTCAAGGAAATGACGTCGCTTTTATTTTCATTGAGATGGGATATAAACAAGGCTGTGGCGCACGAGTGCGGGCGGGGTCACTTAAAGTTAGTGTCGGCTCGTAAATGTATCGGCCAGGCGGGGGCTACTGAACGCTCGCCGCCGCCGCCGCCGCCGCCCCGCGGCGACCGCACTCGACACGCTGCCGCACGTCGCCGACGCTCTGAATCGCACCCATTCACACGCAATCTTGTTGTGGATATTCCGACTAGCTATTTGCAAATTGAATAACTCATTTTGCTTTTCACCTCTCTACGTCCGTAAGTTCTAGCTATCTCATAAATGAAACAATAATACAAGTGGCTATTTTTTTTTAAATATTTATATTAATGCTAACCAAGTGGCTATTAATAGTGGCTATTGTTCTTTAAATTTATGATGCTGACAGACAGATTTATATTATTCCTATAATGTTATGTGATTCAAATCCAATCGACCGGTCGATGAACCCATGTTTTTCGACTGCCAATCCAAAACGTACATAAGGTGTCAGTAGAGGTTCCTTTTAACAACTATGTAGTTACCTTCACATGAATTTAAATATACGAACTGGAATAAAATCCGAAATTGAATTCCAGTAAAAAAACTACAGCTCCAACGTAGACAACAATGCTCGAAGATGCACTCAAAACCAGTAGCAAATAACGGTATTTGTTACAGGGCATGTCCACAATAGGCTCCCCTGGGAAAGGCGGCGGCGGCGTTCCGACAACAGACAGCGGGTGTCAGCCGCCACGTGCTACCCAAGGCCACTCGCTTAGTGTCAAGGTCATTGCCACTCCAGCTCAGTACACGCGGCACCCACGCCTCTCCTGTCACCACAAATAGACCGACCTACTCTACAGCACTGTGATCTACCGCAACAACTCGACACGAGCCCACTACAGCGCCGGCACTACGCCGGACAAGTTTTTTTGGCGTAGGAGACAGGACACACTCGTTTCACACCGTAGCGTGATTGAGCAACATTTCAAAGCTGCTCGTTTCAATTTGTATGAAAATCAATTTCGACATAGATCTTCTAAGTTCTGCTGATTTACAAAGCATGATTCATTGTTATGTAAGTTCAATTTTACGCAACATATAATTCACTACTCATAATATTGCCCAGTACTGTTTATCCAGAACGTGGATTTCAGGAATAGGATCTTGACAACTTTATCACATCGGCATCGTGAGGAAACCTGGGCTTATACTGAGTTTATTATAGGATTGTGCTCCATTGGTGTAATTGCTCCAGTTCGGGGGTAAACTGATAAATAATTACTAGCAGGTAACAAACATCAACACCTGATTCTTGCCTGGTCTAGACAAAGTAATATTCTAACAACAAAACGACCGTAAAAAGTCCAAATGACCATGAGACAGTTCGGTAGCACACGTCAATCTGTTTTCGACTTTTTGAAAATCAACATCACACTATGCCTAAACATTTTGTCTGAAACCCCTCTCTCTCCGGACTACTCTTAAAGTCTAACGACTATCATAACTGTTTCATCATCATCTTCAACAAGCAATATTCAAATCAAAAGATATTCGTGGTACTAAATTAAATCAAATATATCTGATATAGTATATACTTGATAAGACTACATAATTACATGCTTTATGCCCGTGGGAAATTAATTTTCTTCAATGCTCTTAACGTTTGCAACGTTTCATTACTTTCTTAGGTAATATTCTTTTCATGCTTCAAATGAAAATTTTAATAAATTAAAGTCACTTTCTGATTCATCATTCTAGTATGCGAGTTGAAAGTACAATTTCTCAATGTGGTCTACTGATGAAAGATTCTAGCAAGTTGCATAATAAATGTTACGTCAATATTTCGACAATTCTGAAATTGGGGCCTCGAATTCAGTATAAACAAATGAACCCACTAAAATGACAAATAAATTAAGTTCTACTTTTCTGCTAATACAAATCATATTGAAAGGTTATGCGTTAAGGTTGGGCCCCTTTCAAGGAAAACTCTCACCTAAGATTCCAAATGCCAAAGCTCTACGATGTTGAGGATTTGAGCAATAAGGTAAATAAACGATCAATTTCTGACCGCGCACCGTAGAAAAATCTTTACTTCTCTTTCAATGCCAGGAATTAGCCGTTTGATTATATAGATAAGATGTATGTGTTTTGCTGTTATTATTTTTTTAAATCTCGACTAATAACGAGGCACACACATACCTATAGAGCAAATATTTTTGGCTGGCTTAACTTATTTGATCCGTTAAAGACAAGACTAATCAAAGACTAGATTGTTTCAGTCACATTCTAACTTGAGGATTACTATATTACTGAATCATTTATTTTGTATGTTCCCAAAGATGTGACAGAAATGCTTCGCATTTGTAGGGAAGTAGGAACCATGCTTTTCTGAACCTTGAACTTTTAACATACCAGTTATATTATGCCATTAAAAACTGGTTGGAACTGATTAATTTAAAGTAATAAATTACACAACGTCCCCAGGATATTTCACGCGTAGCAGAGAAACATTTACGAGTAAGGAATGTTTCATCATCTTGCATTAAAAGAGAGACATGAACATACATTCGGTGGGTACCGCAATCCCTTCGTCTGTTTCACAAACGGGATCTCTAATGAATGACGTCAAATTAAGCTCTAAGCTTAACAGAAAACATTACTGGAACCTTAATTCGCGATTAAGGCAAACATAGTGCGCGGGGTGAGTGGTGGTGTGGAGACGAAGGCTGCGGAGTCAGTGCATGTGCGGGTGTGTGGCGCGGGGGTGCGGGGGCGAGGGCGCGGGCTGCGCGCCGCGGGCCGCCACTTCTCTGTACTCGAGGAGCCCCGGTACACCTCGGTTTCCGGCGGGTGCTCCCTCGCGGATTCGCAAGTGTATCCCGCCGCGCCGGGCCCGCGTGCCGGCCACGTGGCCTCCGCTCACCTACTGGCGACACCCCGCTTTTTTACGCGCACTCCATTGATAAAACACTTCTAATTAAGTATCGGCTATTAAAGTAAACCACACTTTTTGTACTTAAGTGCACTTTTTATTTAATAATTAATAATAAGATACTTAAGATTACGTAATAATTAAATTATATAATAGTGCTATAAGTCCTCATTAAACGTTTATAGACGTCTATTAAAGAATACATTTGTAACTATAGCTTTGAAACTTATTTCGAACTTTAGTGAAGTTGTTTTAACATAAAAAAATTGACTTTGTTTGTTTAAATGACCCCTGGCTAAAATATTTCATACGTTTAAGAAATTGGTCTATAGCACTGAACTATTTGTACACAGTGTATACGTAGGTTCGGCAAAGTTGCCGTCGGCAATGTAACACGAATCATAAATTGCAAATCTTAAAAAGGCCACTACCTGAATTTAAAAATCGATTACTTTGATAATATTTGGAAAGATAAAAGGGGTAAAGCGTTTGATGAGGAAATAACTAACGTTCGTTATAATAATTTAGCATAGCTTTATTCCTAATTTAAAAATTGATTTACGAATCCGTATTAACTGTATTTAAATTAAGATGATTGGTTTATACACAATCAATAAAGCTTAAAGGCATATTTATATTTGTACGAATCCATTAATAATAAACATATCATCATTTGACTAACCCATATAAGTATAAACATTTTATTATAAAGATCTTTATGACTAAGTAGTTGTATAGATCGTTAAGAATAAAACAACATTATAAAAATACTTCAGAACGCCAGAACGAGAATTATTGTGGAAGAACTGAAAACTGTTTAAGTAGTAAATGGACCGTCATAACAAGGTTTTGGATTTAGTGCCTGATTCTGCAGTAGATGAGACAGCATGGAGTCCGTCCAAGCTACACCGGACGACCAGGAAAGAGCTTATAAACTCTACAATATGTACAAGGTAAGCTTTGCAAATAAACTATGCAATTTACTAGTTATTTTTCAGTACTTTAACTTTATGTTAATTTACATACTTAATACTGAAGTTTTTTATTTTTATGAGCTTTAAAACATCATTATGAAAGGTCTAGAATTTACTTACATGATTCTACAGCTTCCTGATAAGATAAAACTTAAAGAGATTGTCGTTTCTATTTTTGTAACTCTATTTTATTCAGGATGGATCATTAAACGTTTTACGTGCTTAAAAATACACGCTAAAATGATATATCAACGACGCGTTACTAACGTGGTTTTGGGTCACCGACATTTTCAGTCTCGGGTTTCATCCGCAAATCTTTTGAAACTGTAACGATTTTCTCACTAGAAAAACGTTTAGCTAGTGATTTTATTGAGCATACCGACTAAGAAAAAAACCGGCCAAGTGCAAGTCGGACTCACGCACGAAGGGTTCCGTACCATTATCGCAAAAAAAGGCAAAAAAATCACGTGTTGTATGGAGAGCCCCAATTAAATATTTATTTTATTCTGGTTTTTAGTATTTGTTGTTATAGCGGCATCAGAAATACATCATCTGTGAATTTCAACCGTCTAGCTATCACGGGTCATGAGATACAGCCTGGTGACAGACAGACAGACTGCGGAGTCTTAATAATAGGACCCCGTTTTTACCCTTTGGGTACGGAACCCTAAAAGCCGGCCAAGTGCGAGACGGACTCGCGCACGAAGGGTTTCGTACCATTATAGCAAAAAACGGCAAAAAAATCACGTTTGTTGTATGGGAGCCCCATTTAAATATTTATTTTATTCTGTTTTTAGTATTTGTTGTTATTGTGGCAACAGAAATATATCATCTGTGAAATACATCATCAAATTTGAGCTGTCTAGTTATCAATGTTCATGAGATACAGCCTGGTGACAGACAAATAGACAGACGGACAGTGGATTCTTAGTAATAGAGTCCAGTTTTTACCCTTTGGGTACGGAACCCTAAAAATGCACCACTATCACTTCTATTACCTACACTAAGTTTAGCCTGCGATCTCGTTCACATGTCTAAAGTTTAGGCCGCGCAAAATGTGTTCCTATAGAAGCAATACATAATAATTACAAAATCACCAGACCGTATCTACTGATATACTCGTATATTAAGCTCTCACCGGAGCTTAGGGAAACGCTTATCGAGCACGAAGGACTTAAGACTGACTTTGCCAATAAAATGTTATTTTATATAATTTCTTATTGTATCAATATCATCATTCATTGACGGCATAGCTTCCAATCATCTGTTATCGCCACCCTGGACTCAGCACTCTCTACAATCAGCAAGGTTTGCTCTTTCCTCTTTTATATGAAAAGAGCCCTCTGCACTCATTAGAAATTGTTCAATTATACGTATACACTAAAAAGTCCCCTTCTTATTCATATATTAATATAAAAATGCGTAAATAACTCTCTCTATCTATAACGGTTTGACGCCTAAAACACTAAGCCAATTTTAATGAATTTTGTAACAGATATAGACTGGACATTGGAGAAGGACATTGGATACTTTTTATCCCAGGTGCGTGTCTATTTCCGACATATACGTGGTCGAAGCCGCGGGTGGTAGTTAGTCTTGACATATATTACAAAAAATATACATGACAATAAAAAGAAATTCGCTTATTTCTCAATGTGTTTTAATTTCACAAAACTATTATGACGATATGCAGTGGTGGTCCATTGGTTACAGCCCCGACTTACGAGTTGCAGGCGTGGGTTCGAACCCGAGCAGGTGCATTACTTAGTGTAATTTATTTCATCACAACTGATCTCAAATGGTGAAGGAAAACATCGTGAGGAAACCGCTATGCCTAAAACCAAAAATTCGAAGACATGCTACATCTACCAATCTGCACTCGGCCCGCGTGGTGGATTATAGATAGACCACTCCCTCTCTATGAGAGGAGGACTATGTACACACATAATTTAAGTCTCTATATTTTATATTATTAATTTGTCATTATCATCAAGCAAGATCTTTATTCTAAAGTTTTGCAGACGGATAAAAAATTTAAAGCACTTTAGTTAAATCACTGAAGTATGCAAGCATGCATTACAGTTATAAAAAGAATTTTATTAATCTTATACTATGAATTACATAAAGTCATTTGCGATTTAGGTACTTACATATCTTTTAATAGTTGTGTCTAGTACGCAAAACACGCGCTTGGTTATGTCATTGCGAACACCACCCCAATATACAGATATACAATACAATAGTTGTGTCTAGGTAGATATTCTTACGACTATTAGTACAGACACAAGTATTACGGAAATGTACGAGCATGCATGGATATCTATTACCTACGTTACAAAACCTCTAAAGCTGATGTAGACCACGCAGCAGATAAGGTAAGCTAGCACGACCATTTCGAAGCAATAGAAGAAGACCAATTTCAGACTTCTCAGAGTAGTCAAAACAACGAGAGCCAGCGTATCAATACTACTAAATATAATATAAATACATAAATGTAAATGTAAATTACACAAATTAAAATATTTATATTTTAACAGAAGACAGACATTTGAAGAAAAAGAAATGAGCTTTTTCTGTATAGTTCACTGACGTTGATATATAAGAAGTCATATAGCATTAAAATCGGTAGAAGTATCAGGCCAGGCTAAAAAGGACGACTATGGAAAAATTGACGAAGATAAGGCTTGTTGAGCTGAATTAATGTGGTCGAAGATTGAATAAAATGGTGAGAGAAGAATAAGTTTTTCTAAGAGTGGACTGTATGATTCGTCATGCACGCTTGTCACAAAAAGGACCAAGGGATAGAACGCGGGTGAGTGAAGTGCATCACCCCCAACTAGTCAACGACAGCACTATCTGCAACAAAGTTGCAAGAGAAATTCAAAGATTACGAGAAAAATATCGTTCCGAAGCGAGATAATTAAATACGGCGTACCTTAGGTTAGCGTGCTAGGCCCCTTTTTTTTGCTCTACATTATTTTGCTCTACTAATAAATGACCTTCCGAGGCTAATAAACCACCCAATGGTACTATTCGCCGATGACAGCACCATAATCATTAAGTGTGATGATCCCAATACCTATGAAATTAAATAAATATGACATTAAGATTGCGCTCCATTTGTGTAATTGCTGCAAGGCGTCCCAGTGCGAGGATAGACTAATAAATCAAATTAAATCAAATATATTAAACAGAATTATATCATGGTTTGACAACAATAATCTAATTATAAACTCAGATAATACTAAAATAATACTTTTTTATTGAAGGATCCCAAATAAAATCCTTGACATTAGCTATTTAGGGACTAAAATTGAATCAACTACTGCTATTAAAATTCTTGGTATTAATATAAACAACAAACAGACAAAATATATAAAAACTTAATAATTTGCAAATGCTCTCTACAAACTATCAAAAATAGCGAGCATAGAGTACTAACAGACTATCACGGCTATGTTGCATCAACACTCAGATATGGCGTAATATACTGGGGCAATTCAGTAAGATAGAGAACTCGTATTTAGATCCCAAAAAAGATGGGTCAGGGCTTTATGTGGCCTTAAAAGAATAGACAGTTTTCAACCGATCTACGAGTATATACGTCTACAAATTCTTACCTTGCCATCACTGTAAATAATTATCATCATCATCATCATCACGATATCAGCCGAAAGACGTCCACTGCTGGACATAGGCCTGCCCCAAGCGTCACCACATTGACCGGTCCCGTGCGTCCCGCATCCAGCGGATCCCGCAACATTCACCAGGTCATCGGTCCACCTTGTGGGAGGCCTTCCAACGCAGCGTCTTCCGGTTCGCGGTCGCCACTCCAGAACTTTTCTGACCCATCGACCATCCGTTCTGCGAGCAATGTGCCCTGCCTACTACCACTTAAGTATGGCAATTCTTCGGGCTATGTCGGTAGCCCTGGTTCTCTTACGGATCTCCACATTTCTGATTCGACCACGCAAGGATACTCCGAGCATAGCCCTCTCCATTGCCCTTTGGGTGACTGTAAGTTTTCTGATGAGGCTCATTGTGAGCGACCACGTCTCAAAGCCATAGGTTATCACTGGCAACTCGCACTGGTCATAGATCTTCATCTTGAGACACTGTGGTAAGTTGGACAAGAAGATACCACGAAACTTCCCGAACGCTGCCCAGCCGAGTCGGATTCGACAGTTAACCTTTCTCGAAGTTGGCCCTACCCAACTGGATCTTTTGTCCCACGTAGACATAGTCGTCCACAACTTCAAGTGTAGAGTCTCCAACCTTGATAGGAGTGGGTGTAACATGGGCATTCAACATTACCTTGGTTTAGTCCATGCTCATCTTAAGACCCAGTCTTTCGGAAGCTCTACTGAGGTCATCGAGCATTGTACTGAGGTCCTCAGGCAAACCGAAGGTGAGTGATGTATTCGCCATTGACGATGATGGCTAGCCCTCTCCAATCCAGAACCTTGAAGACATCCTCCAGAGCAGCGGTGAACAGTTCCGGAGATATGACGTCTCCCTGTCTCACACCTCGCTGCAGAAGGATAGGTTCCGAGGTCTGATCCTGAAGTCGAACTGACATGTTGGCGTTTTTGTACAAACGCTTCAACACCTCGATGTACCGGTAGACGATTTGGCATCGTTGGAGAGACTGCAGTACAGCCCAAGTCTCGATCGTATCGAAGGCTTTCTCGTAGTTCACAAACGCTAAGCAGAGAGGCAGGTTGTGTTCTTCGGTCTTCTGTATAACCTGCCGCTAAAGCCTCTACGGAATCCGGCTTGTTCGGGAGACTGGAAAACCGGCGTCAAACCTGCGTGCGAAACGATTCGTGACGACTCTTGAAAACATCTTGTAGACATGGCTAAGTATGTATGTAGCATTGTCACCCTTTTTGAAAAAGAGTACCACCACACCATGCCTGTGGCGTACATAATTATACGAAACAAATATGTTTGTGAAATCTAACATTTCATTATACAAAATAGCTACTAAAAGTTACTACAGAAAATTACGTAATAAAAATAAGTCAGAAATCGAAGTGACTTATGGCAAATGTTTAACAAACTACCTGAAAAAATACAAACGTTAACTCTGGACAATTTCAAAACAGAACTATCAAGAATTTTGATAAATAAATGCTATTACTCACTAAACGAATATTTGGACAATAATTCTATATTAACTGCTTCAGAAAATTCAAATTAAATTTATTGCATCCATAATGTACATACAGGTGGTAAATATAAGTTACAGAAACAATTATCGACCCTGTCGGGCACAGCAACATTCTAGAGACATCACCTCACCTATTTTGACAATTATTAATTTTGTTTGACATTAGCATTAATATGACATGTAACTTATTATGTTTGATATTTATTGAAATTGATTGTTTTTTTTTATTGATATGCTCCTTCCTCGTCGGTACGCTCTTGGCAGAGCGGTCATGTTCATCATGTTGCAGTGAGACTTCGGGCTGCCATATTTCACCTCACGATGCGACGCCATCCCTCGTTGTCTGCTGCTTTGATATGCATGTACCTATTAGTATCGACTTTGTTACTAATGTGAAATTTTACATAATTCGACCACATTACGATATCTTAAAAGTTAAATGTGCGTTAAATCATTGACAAAGTTAATTAATTATATTTGTACGCCTCTGTGCAAAACATAGAGGATCTACCTATCTGTAACATCTCGCACACTGTTGTAATTTGATCTATATTTACAAATAAAGCATTCTAATTCTGAATTTTGACAAGATTTAGACAGCAAGCGTTTTAAAACGAATGCTGGTTTTTTGTTTTTATTCCATGTAAGGATTAAGATTACTTATCAAATTTTATAACAATTATCTATTTAAAAGATCTTTTAGAAGGGGCCGAGAATTGTGCCTTGTGGCACTCCGTTTTCCTACATGGACCCTGGAGATCTCTTTAACGTCTAATCTCGTCTGATAAGCAACAGTATTTAAATAATATTAAAGAGGTTTCAAATACCCACAATGGAATGGCACAAAGTATTTTTCTCGATATTACTTTCATCTAAGATACAATCAAAAGCCTTAAGTAAATCATAGAAAATACTCAAAAACAAATTGTGTATCTAAAATTCAAGTGTACCGGTGCCTAATACATCAAACAAAACCTAACGGCATTCTATTTTTAACTGACTGAAATCCATTGCTATTCCTAATTTACTATTGTTATCAATATCAAATCAGGTCGACTTCATGATTAGTAAAGATTAACATGAAATTAATACAAACTATATACGTTTTGATCCCTACGGTTGTCTACAAATAAATACTTTTAGCATGTTAGTTAAGTTTTTCTAGTTAGGTTTTACCATGATCCATTGGCTTCATTGCATCCAAAACCAGTGCTCTTGGGTAGGCATTGTTTGTGCGTTAATTTTCTTTACATAGGAATAGATGCAATTTTACTTCCCCGAAAGGTACGCCCTCTGTCTAGAGACGAGAGCGTACCTTTCGGGGAAGTATGACAACAATTTGGATTCGGATCGCATTGAATGTAAATATGATATATAGGAGACGGGCATCGTGGCTTGCTATTAAGAACCTTTTTTTTGCTCTTCATTCAGGTACAAGCTTCAGAAGTGGTGACCACAAAATTATTAATTTTGTTTACTAGCATTTCACCTCTTTGGATTTTTAAGAGTTCCAGACTCGGATATCTGTAATCTGAGGTTCCAGACAATACACAACGTTTTCAACCCTTCTAAATGACAGAAAGTGCATTTAGATTATACCGTCGCCTTTCGCATGGCATCCAGAATTAAATGATGGAAGTCTCCAAGCTCTTGTGGTTCCGTATGTTGCTTTAGGAATAGGAAGAACATAGCGCCATCGGCAAGTTGCGGCGGCTGTTCGTACTAGTCGGAGGCGAGGCGCGGCACGGCGCCCCACCGCAGCGCGCGCCACGACCGCCACGCAGTCTTCCCGCGCGGTCCGCACGTGCGTCTAGCGTGCCTTTCTATCGTGCTTCTACTAAATGTTTCCGTACGAACTCGAAATAGGTCTATATTCAAGTGGAACAAATTAATATTAACAGAAATTGATTGTGTTTCTATTTCGTGGAGGACCAGAGCAGTCCAATCTATCGTTCCGGTAGTTTAACTTGTATCTACTGTGTAATGAATGAATGACTTCAGTGCTCTATCAATTAAAGTTGAAATTGTATTATTTTCTATTTCCTCCGTAGATTAATTAGTTCTTACATGGGACCGGAACGTATAAATTAATGTATGTTTACTTAACCCAATTCGTTTCTTTGGATGGAATATGTCAACGGCAGCTAATTAAATATTTAAATGGTGGGTACAAACTTTCTGTGCATTACTTGTGTAATTTGTAACTTATTTATAACTATGATTGATATTCAGAATTGGATTTTCAGCACTGTAATTATTATAACTGAAGATTTAACTTTTGTCTTGTCGTTTAAACTGATTTGATTAGTGAATATTGCCTAAGTGTGCTTTATTGTTATTTAAGATAATTGAAATTGCTACATCGCATCGTACGTTTGTAGTACAGACCTACTTATTTAAATGATTGCGGAAGTAATTTCAAATCTGATACAATCAGACCCACCGAGGCCTGTTTTAGAACAACCTGATTTCGAAAAAGAGAGTTTATTTGCTAACTTTCAAAGTAACTAGGAGTACTTCCTGGTCGAATTCCTTACCTTTAAGAGTTCCGTTTTATATTTTGATATTCTTATAATTTTCACCACTTATTTTAATAGAAAATGAGATTAAGCTGTGTCATTTACGATGTTATATTTTAATATATGTACACGAAAGACTCATATTTAAATGATAATAATAATTTGTCTTAAATTACAATAATTCATAATATTTACTAAGCTATTCCGTGGTTGATAAATTACACTATCTGTAGCAAACTGGAGCATAGATATTGATACAAAGATAAGATAGAGGCGTAAGGCGTTCATAATTATGATTTCTTATTAATTTGAATAAGCACTTGTAATTTTCGTATTAGTTACCTTCATTTATTTCAGATACAACTAGAACTAGTTATTTTAAGTTTTATAATTTTATAGCAATAATCAAATTCTGAACGCAGTTTTTTCCGCGTAATATTTAAGTGTCTGTGAACGAAACCAGATTACTCCCGTAAGGCAACGGATGTGAAATTTATCTATGTAATATCTGACACCTTAATTAAAGCAGTTAACAAATTAACAATTAGGTTCACAATAAGAATAACATTGTAGATTTGTTACTTTGGGCTAACCGTACTAAGTATTGTTCTACAAATGTAGAGCATGGCTGGCAGCCGGCAGGCGTTACGCACGGTCCTGGATTCAATTATGTAGAAATTTAATCCTAAAAAACTGTTCTAGGATTCAATTCGGCTTTTGTCCCTAAAACTGCGAAGATTATCATTTCTTTTTGCATCACCGGTTTGGCGACTAGATTAATTTTGTTTTTTTTTTTAAGAATTTCAGCCTCACCCAAAATAAGTTGGTGCAATCAACTTATTTTTTTTTTTGTAAAGGGGATGTGTAACTATTTCGGTGTACAATAAAGTCTATATTTTCTTGTTGTGCGATCGGAATTCGGCTTTTTCGGTGCCCTACTCAAATATGTACGAGGGTGTAAGAGGGACGTGTACAACATTCATGTTCCCCGTCCACCTTAACAACACTCGTTGAGCCTTCCTTCATCCACCGACAGATGGCATGCTTCCAAAAGCACAATAAAAAATTTACTTGACTGTAGAATTATAGAAACTGATGATGAAAAGGAGTAATCAAAAAATTTGCTGAGATTTCAAGCACCTAGACAATAATCTTGGAACCTACTTATTTATCATAATTGAAATAGAAAAGCAAAGACATTAGCGACCTACTTTTACAAGATATACCTACATATCTGTCTACGTTAACATTTACGTTGCACGTTAAATTTGATTAGTAACTATAATTTTATTTATAACGTGATATAAAATCTTATCAAGTGCAAGTAACGCCTGGTGGGGTGGGTGCTCGTTGTAGGTACCTTTAATGTTGATCATTTTATTATATTTAAACCTAGTTATTACTTTACAAGATATTAAATGTTTACATTGTATTGCTAACTGGTTTTTTGATAGACACACGTGGTGTCTACAAAAAAACCTATTTTGCCAATCACACCTTTTAAGTAAGTTTGAACGAAAATGATTCGATACAAAAATAGGTGCAAAAAGTAAACATAGGCAATCAAAATTTTAATTATTGATATTGTACTTTATTCTTCTAAAATATACCTACTTTTACACCATTTTTACCGATATCTATAAGCAAAAATTTACTGCAATCACTTAGTTGCCGGAGCAACGAAAGGACTGAGATCTTGCACAAATCTCATACAAGCATAATTTAGGTTAGAGAGTTGGCTGGAATAAAACATTAAGAACAAAAAACTTGAAGTCCCCATGACCTCCAAGCTTAGCAGCCGACCAATCCCTAAAAACTGAGCGGACCGAAGCAAAAAACAGGAATCGAGCTTTACAATTTTTTATGTATATCTTTGGCCACATTCACCACGTTAGACCTTTTATTGTGGTCTTTATTTCGTGTAGATATATTATTTTTATATACGTTATTGTAGATCACAAAATACATACAAGAGAAATATTTATAAAAAACAAGAGATACTTTGATATAAATAAATAAATAATTCCTTCTGGTTTTAGTTTGGTGAGATTCATTTTTCCGCATAATTTTGCTCATATTATTATCTCTACAGTTCGAAATCATGAAAAGTAAGTCAAGATAATTAGCAGATTTCAGCTGCGACATACACAAAGTCTGAGAAATAAGAACAGATTCTAGGCTAACATGACAACAGACGCTAAAGCGATAAAAAAACACGATTTGATCAATGATTTATTCTTCAGAAAGCTTAGTCTAAATTATATCACAAAATAATGCCTTTCACAAGATTCCACCAATTAAATACTTCGAATTTTGTCTAAAACTAAACACACAAAATGAAAATTTTCTTTACACAGACAAATTCTTCTTAAGACGGTACCCCGACCAAAAAAACGTCATGAGATTTGAGCGTTCCTATTGGTCTAGCGGCACTGGTGGCGCATGAATTACAGTAGTAAATACGCCCAGATTTTAGAATAAAATCTTTATAAAATCGAATTTTGGTCTTTTGAAAAAAATAATTCTACAAAAATGTTCGTTATTAAATTGTCTATCCATTAGTGTTAGTACAAAAAATAATCAATGAACACTTTACGAGGAGATGCATAATAACAATAATTATTTCACATTTTTATGTTTTTTTGGAAGTAGATTAGTGAAATATAGACAACATTTAAAAAAAACTAAATCCATTTTAGAAACAATATTATGTAGAAATTTAATGTATTTTTATTAATTGATATTTCTTTTTAATTATCGAGTAGATAGCTCCTAAAAACAGCACAAAAAACGGCTTGCGCAGCGTTTTGCTCGGGGTACCGCCTTAAATAACAATAAAAAAAAAAAAAGAAACCTCTTGAAAAATAAAGACGAAATGAAACAAACGCTATAAGTAATTTTCATTTACGTTGTATCTGTGATTAACTATGACGATGCATGGTTAATAAGAATAACTTTTAAAACATACAAAGCAGTTGCCCTAAAAACAAGAGCAATGAACGGCGATGGTGAAACCTTATGAAGGCATCGTCAGCGAGTCAAATAACGGCAATTTGCAGGCCAAAGAAAATAAAAATAGTTTAAGAATGTCAGGAATTTCAAAGTATTGACATGAGCGAACGGTGACGGAAATTGAATCCATGCTTTTACAATATCGATTTTTAGAATATCATACATGAAGACTCGTGGTTTAAAATACAATGGCAATTTAATAAATAAACGGAATTAGTTCCGGTTATTTCTTAACAGCAAATACAATAAAAATATGCAGCGTTTGGACTTTGTATACTTACAAAAAACACAGTCAAAAATAACCACCTGCTCTTATATTTTAAGACATGTCTCCCCATACAAATTGTAAGTTATGAGAGTTGTGTTCCAATTGTAATAACATCAATTGATTTAACGCTATTTTAGTGGAAGGAACAAAACGAGGTCACTGACCGACAATTACGTCCTCCTAGAGACTCGTCCATTCCACAACAGTAATGGATTCAAATCATACTACCTACCATCATAATTTTACTATTGTAGCTCTAGTAACGTAATTTAGATCTCTATCGAATAAGTTATAAATAAAACGATTAGTAAATAGAGAAGTAGGTTATTTTAAAAACAACAAAATATTAAAGAAATGTGTATAGATCCTGATAAGTTATGAAATATTAAAAACAAATATACCAGATACTTTCCGAACTGTATTAACTTCTTGCCTACTTTTAAAACTTTCTACTTTCCACGCTCTAAAAACATATTAGAAACATCGTATCGTTATGGATGCCACAATAAAATCGACCATTACTAAGATTTATCAGTTAGAAAATTGGTAATGAATTACCTTTAATGAACCTTATTAATAAAAATTACAATCTTTATTAGTTTAGTATGGAACTGAATATTTTTTTACAAAATATATGCACGTTAAGATGCAATGTAGTTTGGCAGCACCGAAAACAGGGAATACCCTATAACAATAGCCACCAGGTGGTAGTATTTAATTAGTATTTTTTACTGATACTAATTACTAGTTGTTACAAAATCGAATTGTACAAAAAGCAATTATCGGCGTGTCCTTTCACTTACTTGTTGATAGTGGTGTGTGTATAACCGCCCAATGGGACCACAGCCGGTGTGCCACGGAAACCGGTCCGAGAGGCATGAGACCGACTTGTGCCTCAAGGTACTATTACAATGTTGATCAATCGCATTTTGGAACAACGTTTAAAACGGTTCTCATATTAAGAATAGTTTAACTATTCAAGAAAAAGATTCCAATGTCTACTTAAAAATTCCTTTGAATAAATTAATATAACCGGCAATCTAAATTTTATTTTCGCTTTTTACGTTACGCACAGTAATCAATTTATTGGTTCTAATACTTAATAGGTATTAAAAGACAATTGGAAATTTTTAATTAATCAAGAACGTACATTTTTAAATACCCATAACACGGTAGTGTTTTACTGCACTCATTAATTGTAACAAAATGCTCCAGTTTCGATAATGTATTCGTTTCGAAAGCCTAAGGTTCCCCAGGGCAGCATATCTAAAACTATTTTGTCGAGTTATCTAAAGCGTTTGACTCGGTCAACAAAACGCTAGAAGATTCGTTCGAGGCACTTTAGGAATCTTGTTATTTTGCGTCCATCATTGATCATATTCTTAAGTTCTGAGCACGTGTTTCAGCTTGGAGCTAGATATGATCAGTCTGGTGGTATACAAGTTCAGCTTTACAAAAAATTAGTTTTAAGATGGTGGATGACATAGTAATGACACCAGACAAACATCATTCAGAGATACTGATAGATTATCTGGCAAAGCGAGAACAACCACCGAAGTGAACACTGCAAAGTCTGAACTCTTAAAAATCCGGTTTAAACATATTCAAAAGAAAAGGAATTGAAAAAGAAGCAAGACATCCTCAGAGGATACCAGTATACCAATACGTTATCTTGTGAAATGCAAACGATTAACCATTTTATTTTATTCTATATAGTCTACATCGCTTGCATAGATATTAAATAGTTACTGTAGTATTTTTATAGAATAATACAATGAGATAAAAGCACTACTTTTAAATAAATTAATGGGTGGTACAGTTCGATCGAAGAATGCCATTTGTGTGCGCAACTCTCGCCATTCAATATCGCAATGTTAAGAAATAGTAACTGGATCAAGAATTGGCGCACCGATTTGCAATAAGTATACGAAATAAATATTATTACTACTTTTTAAATTGATATCTGTAGGCATTACTTAGAATAATGAAAAAAAACTTGATAGTGTGTATAATCTATTATATAAGCTATTAAAAATTAAATCATAAATCGCAATATGTTTCAGTTCTTAACCCTGTTGGTAATTGAGATCGAATTGAGTCGGTTACATAAACTTGTACAAGGCATTTTAACTGAGCTAAACCACAATCTAAGCTTAGAATAATTTACTTTCCTGAACCCATACAGATTATAATCAACAATTTACCCAATAGGGGCCGCAGGAAACTTAATTTTGTGTAAAAAGTAAAAAGCAATAGAATTGATCGTAACTATCATGTTGGGAAGCTAACGAGGTAGTTGTGTACCACGGTTATTGGTATTATACTCTTGTGATCGCGAAATTGTACCCGCCCCACTCATCATAGCACAGGAAACATCTCTTGAGGCCATGTCTGACAATATACTTGCTTATTATAATTACGATAAATTATTATTAGAGGGTTCCTGGACTAGTCGGAAACCTTAAAGCGTAGTTCTCATTTAAAATCACAGAACTTTGAAGATTTGAAACTTTTCTTTAAAGTATGCGGGGTGTTTTTTTGTCTGAAAACCTGCTCTATTGTTACAAGGCACTCTAGGAAAGAAGTTCATCTACTTGCTACAATTGGATTTGGTTATAGCCCCTTTTGTCGTACAAACTGTATTATATGAATATAGATGGCATGTGTCAAATGTGTAAAAAAAGATGTGTTTCATATAAATTTTAAATATGATACAAAATATCTCTAAAGGGTAGACATAGGACAGCAGGAAGTTCTATTTCTCATATTTAACATAGACCTTTCACTATATTAAAATATATTTAAAGGCGTTATGCTAAACCAAAGTTTTTATAAATAATTATATCGACTGTCCTTCTTTTCTCTACGAGTAGGTATAAAATGTGAAAGTTATCAGAAACTTTTTCTAAAATTGTACCTAATGTAACAACCTGATTTTCTTAATTATATAGTATTACTACATCTGTACTTTCTATTGTTTCAGAGACCAGAAAACCTCGAATCGCCGCTGTCTGTTCCTCGCGACACGAAGAACAGCATCTACATTATGAATGATCAGGTTGGTTTACCTCGACGAAATAATATCTACATACTTATGACGATCTCAATATAATATATGATCTATGTTCTCAATGTCATGATCTACTTGGTAAAAATTCCAGTTATAACCATTAATTAAATAAGCTTAATTAAATATTGTGTTTTTGGAACAGATTCTGAATCAAATTTAAGGTTTTATTGCCACTAGTACGTTATTTTATGTTTAGTTTCTCTTAGGACTCTGTCAGCTTTCGTTATCCATAATTATGAGCTTTTGTGAGATATAATCAGAAGCTACACACGTGTGCCGCAATCTCAGCTGATTTGTTGCGATCGGAAACATCTCCAACGTAAGAAAATAACCGGCCAAGAGTGAGTCAGACTCGCAAAATTAAGGTTTGGACCCAAACGACATTGAGTTGTCTATGGAACTATCGTTTTTCTGGTCCATGCTGGCCAGCTATTTTGCGTAATTATTACACTGAATCTACATCTAACTGACATACTCGTAGTGTAAAGGGGAAAAACCGCACTCTGAAAAGAAACAAAGTATTTTTTTTTTTTTATACTAACGAATACTAGATATCTACAGGTTCAGTTCAGAAGGTCTTCGTAAGTAGGCACCTATTTCTTTTTACTGTTGGAAACGGCAACAATTAAGGAAAATACCTATAGTAAAAAACAAAATTTGTGTTTCTACGGTCATTTTATGCTAGCTAATCTTCAAAACCTATTGTGATCGATATATAATTCTTAGGGAAGGCTCACAAAGGTTTTGGGGTAACACGAGAAAACACGTATAACAGATCGTCGGAACGATTCTCGTTTCTTGTACACGTATACAAAGCTTAAAAGTTAAAAATTAATTAATTGTGTGCCCGCATCATGGAGACCTAGAGAAAAACAAAATTCAAATATCTACGTTGCACATTAGGATAATATGTAGTGCGTAGTACATTATTACCTCCATCAAAAATAAAAAAAGCATTTTTGACAGATTTGTATAACGCTTCATCGGCGTGTCGTTTCACTTACTTATTTTACTTATTGATAATGGTGTATGTATATACCTGGAATTAATATTAAAAGTAAAAAATGAATTATGTGTGTATCCGCATCATTGAGACCTAGAGGAAAAACAAAATTAAAATATCTACCCTAAAAATTGACCCTGGTGATCACCGAGGCAAACGGCTGGGGCTGGTGCAGCATCAGACAGTTTTATATTGAACCACCAAAATTCTGTACACTTGCTAAAGATTAAAGGCTTAAGCTTGATACTATTTTCTTCCTTGCTATTATTAATTTTAACTGTTTCTGTTCTTACTAAAGACTAAGTTTTTAACTTCTATTTAGTAACTAAATACTTTCTTTTATTGATTTGAATTATTCAGCCACTAAAAAGTGCAATACAACATGATTGTTGGTTGTATTATTTGTTATGGCATGTATTTCTAAGTATTATATGCAGGCCGGGTCTAACCGTCATAAATTAAATAATAACATAGTTAGAGATACTGTAGACTACTTTAATACTTAAAAGCAAAAAAAAATGTTAGCAAAATATACAACACAACGAGGCACGACGACAAGAGAACACCATACAATGGTACAATTACACTGAGAGCTTTTTATAGTCATTAACATTGTATGGAAACTTCTTGTTGCCTTCTGTTATTCTCAGAGACTTTCTTACAATGTTCAACTGGGTATTGAATATTATAAGACCGTGTCAATCTATATCTACTCTATACTAATAATAATATTATAAAGAGGAGAGATTTGTATTTTTGTATGTAACGAATAAACATAAAAACTACTAGACCGATTTCAAAAATTCTTTCACCGTTGTGAAGCTACACTATCCTCGAGTGACATAGGCTACTTTTTACCCGACTGCCGAAGGAGGGTAATGTTTTTATCAGTCTATGTATGTATGTATGTTTGTTCCTTTATGGCGTTCCAGAGACCAAACGCGTTGGCCGATTTTGATGATTCGTACGTCAATCGATTCGTCTTAACCCTGTGACACTGGCTGCATTAAATTTGGACAATAGGAAAATGGCGGATTTTGGGCGCCTTAATGTCGGGCCCAAATTTATTTTAAATTCCAAACCCTTCGTGTGGGGTATCAATATAAAGGGTTTTAAGAGGTGATTTCAAAAATATATAATACGTATGTGTTTAAATGTACCAAATTCGAAAAAAAAAAAACTAATAAGTTATAAATAAAAAAAGTTAAATCAAAAATCAAAAAACCCGACTGCTTCAAAAGTGAACTAAAAAGACGTAAACAAGGTGAAAATCATGCTGTGCAGGCGGAGGATACACCAGATTTTGGTCAGCCAGCCCGCGAATATATAATATGATATATAAAAAAAAAAAAAAAAAAAAGAATATGTATCCTCCTGAAGGCTGAACTCACTTTTGAAGCAGTCAGGTTTTTTGATTTTTTTAATTTCATTTCATCCCTGTATTCTCACGGGAACGGGCACTACGTGGGTGAAACCGCGAAGCATTCGCTAGTAGGGTATAAATTAGTTATAAGATGTTCAAATTGCATGCATTACGCGCACCTCGTAACGTCAGTCGTCACATCTGTTTAGAGAGACAAGTGTAGAATGTAAGGGGAAGATATATGACTATAGCCGATTTTAAAATGAACATCACGTCTAAACAGATAGTCGTATTTTTTTAAACCATATTTTATAGCATAATATGAACAACTTTGGAACAAGTCAAAACTTTCTCCCACGAAAACGTAGTTGCTACAGGAATAAAATCATACGTGTCCAACAAACCGGACCTTATCCTAATACAGGCCGGCCATGGTCCACCTTTGTTCCAAATTTTCTCCAAATCCGTTTTGCTGTTGTGCCGAGTTTTTAATACAAAACGTTGCCCCACACTAGGAATTTCTTCCTGTATCGTGGGTGCGTTTACAAACATATAAACTCACATTCACAAACACCCAGAGCCGGAACAACTATCTGTAGGTCATGTAGGTTTTATTCACAAAATCACAAATATCTCAACATCCAAACTTACCGTTTCCAAACGTACCAAACATTCCTTTACCTATTTACATTTTTTTTTTTTTTTTTTCTAGGGTATTAATTTCATTTATCTACACAACGTAATGGTAATGTTCCAAATATGAACGCAAAAAATATTGTAAACGTACTTTTTTTCGTGGATAGATACAATTTAAAAAAAAACCATGAGAGTGCAACGTTTTCCTTCGATTTTCAAACAACTGCGTCTTAAAATAACTTTTAATTTTTATAGCAAACTTTTATTCATTTATTGCTGCGGTTGGGCTAATTGATTAATTAAGAAAATTTGTGTCATTGTCTATGGATGCGCGCTGAGCAGTCATACGCAATAAGAATCTAAATTTCCCGACATACATCATATTATTTCCAATTCCACATTTGTTTTATTTCAACTGTATGAGTGAATATAAAATAGTGTATGTAACGGCATTTCATTAAGTATTAAAACACTCGTGTGATACTATTATCACACGAGGCGAAGCCGAGTTTGAATAACCCCTATATATGGCCGTTGCAAAAACTACTATTATACGGCGAATACGGATTTATTAGTCTGGCAGTTCACCAAAACGGACAGGGTAGATGACTAAAGTAGGTATCATTAGTTAGTATCTATATATATAGAGTATCTATAAAAATAGAGTATCTATATATATATAGATGGATGAATGGTGCTGGTAAGACGATTAAGATAGAGTTATATTAGGAAGAAAGTTATCCGTGCCTGACCAATGGTTCTCAACTGAATGCACTGCGTCACTTTCAACTACACCTTGGACCTTTTTTAGGTCCCAAAATTCGTTCCACTGCCTGCTAAAACCAGTGATCGTAAAAAGAATTGATTTTGATATATTTGAACCAACACACTAGATACACTCATCTTTACCGCAGAGGTGGACTCACAGGCCTTAAACTTACGAAGCCATAGCAATAACATTTTATTCGTTTGGAAACAGCCATAAAGTTTGCGAATATTTCATGGACAGGTGTAGGAAACCTTTGTCAGGCATTTTGTCGATTTCTTACCTCCGAGTTCCAGGTACCTACGTTGTTAAAATCGACCGATGAGTTGCTTATAACTTTTAGCTATTCAATCATTTGAAATTGCAACAATTTAAAGGTACTAAGCTGGTGGTACATAGCACGTAAGGTAAGGTAGATAAATACACACCTTACCTACCTTTCTGTATATTTTATATATCTATTGTATATATCTCTGTATATATCTGCATATTGTGATTGCTAAAATTTTTTGTTTGAACAAAATATTACTTACTTACGCTTTAGGATATAAATTCCGAATAAATGCTCTCTTATTGTGGGCACAGATAATATAATACTAGCATACAGATGCCTCATCCCATACAAAGAAACCCTGCCACGTAACTAGCGTTTTTCATCTGATTATACCGATTATTTTTTGTAAATCGTTCGCGTTCGGTTCCGTTTCACGGTGATAGATAGATCACCATCTAATAATTAATAGATATCGATAGATAAATCAAATAATCAATATAATCAGTACAGTACATCGGGACAGTTTCTTTGTATGGGATGAGACACCACTGCTGTGGGATAGACCACCGGAGCGAAGCCAAGGGAAAGAAGATTTAACTAATAACCTACAGTTAAAAAATATATATATTATTGGTATACTTATATATGTATAATATTATTTTACTAACTATTAATTTTGAAACACAATTTACTAAAAGACTTTTTATGTAACCTGACAAAAATAAAACGAAATTATATTTTTAATAAATAAGTGCAAATAACGCAGGCAAAGTAAAAGTCAAAGAACTTTTTGCAAGCTGGACGTAAAGAGCGTCGACCTTGTTGCAAAATTGCTTGAATTATTCCACTCACTTACCTCATAAAAAGATCATGTCAAAGAATAGGTATCTTCTTCTTGTTTAGGAGGAAGGAACTAACTAGGCTTCGATCATTCCAGGCAAGTAAGGTAAATCTGGTCGTCAAAGCATCCTGACAACATGGTCGTTGCATCCTATCGACAAAAACGTTTACGTTAATTTATGAATGTGGGTAGACTCGATAAACCACTTCAACCGAATAACTACGAATATGAGTCTGTGACTCGTATTCGATTCGTATCTTTTACATAATCGTGATATTTACGTACATTATAAAAAAAAACAGATCCATACCTTCAGCGGCCATAATTTGCAGACACAATAGAAAACAATGGTGTCCACACTTGATTCATGTGTTGCGGCCGTCGAGAGGAACCAACCATAAACCATTAAAATATAAAAAAGAAAGAGTGAGAGAACAAACGCTGTTACAGTGTACTTGCACAAATTCCATCTAAGTAGCTAGAGTAAGAAAAAATAAATATAAACGTATAGTTACTGTGAAATACATCTATTTGTATCATTACCCCCGACGGAAAAGGGTTGTTATAAGTATGCAGACGTGTGTACCGTGCGTTTGTGTATTTGTGTATCTGTATGTGGCATCATAGCTCCTAAACGGACGAACTGATTTTGATTTCTTTTATTTTTGTTGAAAGATAACTTTATCGAGAGTGTTCTTAGCTATGTTTGATGAAAATCGGTTCAGTCGTTCAAAAGTTATGGGCGGTTTACTGTTTTAATCGAGGTGTTTTCACATGATATCTTGTCATAATTCATTACATTTTTACCTCAATGTCATAATTACGTGTTCAATAGATTGTCAATTGAAGCGTTTCTACTACTAGATAAATAACGTAGCATGTTTAAAAAACTGTTTGGGTTTTTTTTACATTTTTAAATTTTACATGTTCATGATATTTATTAAGAACAACTTCGAAAATCGAACTAAATTCCAATTCAAAAATAGATGCTGAGTACGCTATTAGTATAAAATGTTATTTGCCAAGCAATGATATTCAAATAAACAGATACGTTATACACTCACAAAACAATTGAAAAAAGTGTTCCGCGCAGCAGCGGCAGCACACATACACACTTTTCATTCATCTGACATTTCACTACAATGTCGAAAGGGATGGCTTGATAAAACAACAAGAAAAAAAGAGACAGCTAGTGTTTGTCACTTGCGTGTGAATGTAAACAAACATTATTCTGACAACCAATGTTTTTTCTTTTTGTACCTCCAAATATCAGAAAATTAGGAAAAAAAATTGAAATAAATTAGTAAATTGAGGTGTATTGCGTATTTAATCCGGTATGAGATCCCTTCTGTTTTATGTAATTTGGTATTATAATTGGTACACTTTCTAAATACACACGATGGCATTTTTTTAATTTTGTTTTTGTTTCAACAAAGCGTATCGCTCTTCGCCATGCGTGACATAAACTAAAGACTAAAGGTTACAATTGTCTACTATTCGAGTCTTCACAATGCGCGCGCTTATAACATATCTGTTTATTTGAATATCATTGTTGCCAAGTATATTTTTTGCAGTAGATAGACTTACTAAATAGTCGTTAAAAACTGAGCGAGTACTTATAATTTCAGTTTATATAAACTCATGGATGTGTTTGGTCTTTGTTTCAGACATTTCATACACCATCATTTGGCGACGAAGAGTTTGACATTCCACTGCTTCATGGGCAGCATGCCACAAACGCCGGCGTGCAAAATTCACATATACAGTATACGCAACTGCACCATTCAGCTCCTCAGGTTAGTAAATTGTATCAGCAGAAAACAAGTCAGAATGGTAACAATAATCACCATTGGCGTTACCCTGTTAGGTCAAATTTGCTATGTATCAAACCTGACTTCTTATGTATAGTACGAGTTTGAGAAGGTGGGATGCCTAATCACACCCACCTCTACATAGGAATGCCAGAAATAAAACCACTAATTAACAATCACAGTTTCGGTAAAGTTGGAATAGATCGCCCAATAGGAGATTTACGTAGGCACATATCTATGGCATAGAGTTATAGGCAACGGGATAATATTCAGGTGAAAAGCAGCCACAAATTTACAACAAGATAGAACACTTCAGCAAGGAAAATCAAGCTCTCACCCCACGTGAAAAAATTGCTAAGTCCTTTATGGTCAAATATCTTACATGGCTTAAGAAAAGAACATACAATATGTAATAAATTTGAGGCACATCGAAGTAGCCCAATAGTTAAATACACAACGTTGGATATCTGCCCTACTTTTTTAGATTGGTTTTTATTGAAATTGAATTGCTTGTCAATGGATACTCTATGGACCACTCTGTTTTTTTAAAAATGGAATCGACTCAAAAATCAATACATTTACTATGAGTACTTTCACCGGAATTATGTTAATTATGGTAGCAGTATCTGGCGTTGTTTATTTTTATGGACTTTTCAGAGTCCATAAAAATCCATATGTCTAAATAAATCGTATCGAATCAATTCGACATGTTGGAACTGCACAATACTAACATATATGTTACTGTGTATTATAGTATGGGCTTCAAAACACGTGTGTCAAATTGCAAAAGTGTAAGTGTACCTACATAGGTGTTTGTTTGTATGTATGTTTGTTCATGCATTTCTCCGAACCTACATATCGGATCGAGATCATTCTTTTTGTGTTGGATTGAGTATCTCTCAACTTAGGGTCCAGTAGTTTTCAAGATATGGAGCATACTACCGAACTCCTTAACGACAAACAGCACGAATGTGTAACTTGAGTTATTATGGGTATTTTGTCAATGATTTTGGTTCCTATCGAAATTGCTCATTTTTAGTCATGGTGTACTAAAATTAAATCGAGAGAATTATAAACCATTTCACAAAAAAAAAACCGTTTTCAAATGCAAAACACTAAAAAGTGCAAAGTAACTTTCGTTATGGAAGTCGGTGTCGAAAAATAATAATAATAAAAACAAGAGGTGACATGACACCGATTGCCGAAACGAAAGTTATTTTGCACTTTTCAGTGTTTTGCTTTTGATGTCGGTTTATTTTTTATCAATCAATTTATCTATGATATCAAACGAACTTTTCCAGACGGATTTATTTTCCTAATTTAGATTTTTGTCGATATTTCCAAACTACGAATAAGAAATTTTGATTTTTTTTAATAAACTCTTTAGAATTTTGTTAAAATAATTAGCTGAAATTCATTACACCTAGTACGTAATTATGTGACGCATTCATTATACAATTTATGGCATTTTGATAATAATATAAATTTAATAGGAACGTAGGTAATTTAACATTATATAAATGATTATCCATTTAATTATAACCATAAATAACTAAGAAAAAAGTGTATAAAAAAAAATTTTTTACTCGTATTTCATTACAAACTTCATAGTAAAGTACCTACCTGGGCGACCGAACTCTGCTCAAGTGAAAATAGGGAAAACGACGTTTTCTAAAAATGAAAACTAGCAAGATCGATGTATTGCCCCCGAAACTCTCTGCATACTAACGAACAATGGCGAGATTTTAGCTGACTTGAATTTGAGCGTCTGAAAGTGAGTTATATACGAAAGACTTTCTATTAATTGTCGACATTTTTTAAATATATTATTGGGCTCGTTCAAAACGGATAAAAAAAAAACATAATAAATAAAAAGTCATTTGATTTTTTTGTTAATTTCTTTAGCTTAGTGTTGCCATTATATATTTTATCTGCTAAGTGACAAGTAGTAACTATATTAATTAATAATATAATTAATGTATTTATTGCAGTAAATGAGTTAACAATACAGTACAGGTAGGTAAGAATATTGTAGTGTAGTAGAAATAAATGAATTACTTTTAATTAATGATTGGCAAAAAGACTAGTATCCAAGTTTAAAAAATATAGCTTGGTTGTTGACGAGGACGACGACCTTTTGATAAACGACAAAGTCGCTTAGTTTAAATAAATATACTCTTTCCAAAGAGTATATTATACATTTCATGCTGAAATAACTAGGTAAAGGAAATGCTAATGCGATATTCCCCTTTTACTTCCACGAAATTGAATAATATTACCTATTAAACACATTATTAAAAGATACCCAGACATAACCTACAAAAGTTTATGACTGAATATCTATCATTCTCGACATTCTCGAACAAAAATTCTTGCACAAACTAATTCAGAACATCACCCTGAATTAAACCAGATATTTTTCATTTAAAGACGTAGGAATTTAATCACAGCTAAAAACATGTATGGGCACCTGCCATTGTTCTTTCATGAAAATCGTTAGAGCCGTTTCCGAGATTCAGATTGTATATATACATAGGTATATTTATACAAGAATTGCTCGTTTAAAGGTATTAGATATTTATATATATATTTATATGATCTTAGCATTTTATTCTTTCTGTTTGATTTTTAAATTAACCGCCGCGCCGTAAGAATGGTGTTGCCATTTTATCAGTCTAATAATTTAAAAAAGTTGTACGGGCGTGAGTAAGTACAGCCTAGCGAGCATGGGCGTACCCAAGACATTTGTGACATGACATGATAAATTATCTCATATCTTACAATTTGTCTTAAATGCTAGCACGGGTCAAACATGTGACATATTATAAAGGCGCAACATGCCTTTCTTGTTGCTGCCCGGCGAGCACGGCCTACTGTGACATGGCTTGAGTCACACATTTCATCGCAGTTTGGGCGATAACGCCATTTTGTCCTAAATAATAGCACCGGCGGCGTGAAAAAATTTCCTGACTTTTGTTTGGGACTCATCGGGTCTTAATTGCTAATACGGGCGCACCCATTTTGTCACAAATGTCACATTTTGACAGATGATTTAGAAAAATGTATCACTTTCGTTCGGAGGTGGTGATAAAATTTTATAGTTGAAAAAAATATATTTGCCTTCTAATTACGGCACCAAATGGCAATAAATTCATTTTGTGTGTATGGTGAATTGGTGATCAATGCTTATTAATTAATTAATTTTATATTATTACTTTTTCATACTTGTATTTTTTTTATTGTTGTTCTAATTTTAATTATGATTATTTTTTTATAATTATTTTCTTTTATACCATATTCTTCTTGCTTTCTACATTTTTAAATGTTTCTTAAATAAAATCCCCAAAAAAACATTTAAAATATAAAAAATAGGGGCCCACCGGTATTGGTCCAAGCTATTATATTTTTTAGTAATTATTAAAAATTTCACAATAAATATATCTTTCTAACAAACACTTAATATGTTATTAAACAAACAAAGAAAAATAAAGTGTGCATAAGTCTATGGTCGTGGGTCAATTATTAATTTATTCCCAACAAAATTAAAAAGTTGTTTAGCTGTATGAACGGCATACTTTTTTACGTATTATTTTATTTGGTCGTCTATTCAAATTATGTCGCACTATGAAGTCAACAACAAGAAAAGCAAGTCGCGCCTGTAAATTTGTCACATGGTTGTCCCGTGCTAGCATTTAAGACAAATTGTAAGACATGACATATTTTATCATAACTTGTCATGACCGAGTCGAAAACCAAGCAAAGTAAAAAAAAAAAAAAAACTTGTAATTCATGTTGGGATGCTGCTAACATGAGGGTAGCAAAGGGGGGGGCTAAATTTTGGTTATTTTTGGCCTAGGACATACCGTTTTCGAGATATGATTTTGGAAATATGCAAAATAAAATAAGATACGGAGGCCCATAATTCGGCAACAGTTTGTCGTAGGGCTATGCTTCTCAGAACATAAATGGTTTTTATGGCCAAGGTTAGACCGAAACTACAATAAAATTGGAAAATTTCCGAAAAAGAAAAAAATAAACGTCAAGAAGTTATGCCACAAGTCAAGAAAATATCTCACGCCGCCGTGCTAGCATTTAAGACAAAATGAGTTTATCGCCCAAACTGTGATTAAAAGTGTGACTTAAGCGATGTCACAGTAGGCCATGCTCGCCGGGCAGGCTTGCTGTTTCATTACATTTTCAATATATTAGTGTTGGTAAGACTGAAAATGAATTAATAAGTCCCTTAACCTTTTTAACTAATTTTGTCCTAAATGTAAATGCATTTATTCAAAGAAATTATTTAAAAGGAAGCGTAATATATAGAAGCGCGTCCCCTATGTCTATGTTCAATCCGAAGTAGACACATCACTATATGGCAAATGAATGACCAACATTATCTCATGTCCTACATACTACATGCGTCCTAGCCAAAGACCATAAACTTCTTACTGAAATACGTGGGTCTTTGGTCCTAGCAGTTGGTAACTTGGTAGAATGTCACTTTGACAATGGAATAATGTCATGCACGGTTACCAACTTAGGGATTTTGTCCCTAAATTTAGGGACTTGAAGTGTTAAAAGGAACATTTTTAGGGACTAGATTTTTTTTGGGATTTCAAACAAAACTTCAAAGTCGCAAACAAAGCGTGTGTTTTCAGTTTTGTGCGTAGAAAGGAACGCATGACATGTCATTCATATCCTCTAAAATGGTACAGAGTATTATGATGGTACGATTTTCGTTATATCAGGATTATGGATCGTGAGTAAAACTTGATCATACTGTCGACACGATCAAGAACTTCATCGTACGGATGTATATCTTGACTTGACTATGGCGAGCAACAAGATGATGATGTGGTTCTCGAAATACCTAATTAACAACTTTTCATGATTTTATTTATTCAATAAAAAAAATCATCAACTTAATTTGTAAAGTTTTATTTTATGACCTACGAAATAATGTAGGTACTAAATAAGTATGCAGGTATAACACATAAAATTCTATTTAGGGATTTTTAGGGAAATTCACTTCTTTTTTTAGGGGAATATTTTTGGTAATGGTTGGTAACACTGATGTCATGTCAAGCTTTAGCTGTCAAAGTCATCAAAAAAGTTGCTATGTGACGACTGACGAGAATTTTGTACTGCAACAATTTTCTTCTAAGTTTCTTAGTTCCTTTTTTTAATTTCTTCTTCTTAATATTCTTGATCTCGTTAGAACAAACTGTAATATATCATCAGTGATTCTAAATACTTGAGAAACTTACGTCTTCCATACAGATAATTTAGCCAATCTTATCTGCGTGCACGTTGGTCCAATTAATTTACACTCAAATACTACAAGAGTTTACTTACATTATTGTAATAATTAGTTTTGTTTGTAAACCGTTGCAAACACTGAATTACTTTCAAAGCCATAGAGAGTTTATTGGATTGCCGTGTCTAAAAAACAAGAAAAATGTGGAATTCAGGAGTGATGATACAAAACATTGTTTATCTTAGGTTGGTATGATGAACCCAGCACAAGATGGCTTAGCACCACCCGGCGGAGCTCCCTCGTACCAACAGCCTCTTTATTTACAAGAGCCTCATACCCCTGTCACATCACATAGGTGAGTATTTACTTTTATTCAATAACTAAGATAAAATAACCTATTTATAGTATTTCATAAAAAAATATCTAGCTCAGTTTTTTGTTTATACAGGCAAACCACAGATAAAAAAATTAAGTGTGGTACACTGTGAAGACACATTCTCTAAAAGAATGCACTATGTATTAACCATTTTACCTTGCTTGCTTTAATTTTATCTATTTATCAAAAAAGGTTCGGCTAGATTAGTCAAACTTTGTATCAAGTTCATAATATTATAAACCATGCACAGTGTAATAATACCATTCTGATCTGGGACTTAAAGAAAATCATAGGATATTACTCTGTAGTATTCCTAAATTGACTGAATTTCCTTTTGTCAACTTATAGGTACTCAATCTTATTTAAGTCCCACTGTTTTGGTCCAGGGCTGGTGTGGACCATTGGTTTTTTTAATTTAGTCTAGCTTGTCCAAATCAAGAAAAACTTCTTAATTTAAAAGCTTTTTCAACTAAAATGTATTTTGTAAATAACTAAGCAAAAAGTGAAATAGGTGTGATTGAACCAGAAATATAAAAAATTAAACTGTTCCTTAAATTTCATTAATGCCTCTTTCTCTAAGCCCACATAATGTTTGTATGCTTCCAGCAATGTTGTTAGGTACTTATTGGTCATAAACTTCTATTTCCCTAATAAAAACCTGTCCCAAAATGATCCTTATGCAAAATATTTTATTATAATATATTATTTATGATGGTAATTATGTATCAGGTACACTGTTTTTTCTTTAATTCCCAGATCTGCATGGAAACACACAGACAATGTCATGATTAAAATGTAAGTTTACAGACTTTCATAAATACTTTAAATATTAATGCCCATTCACTAACGCTAGGTGACACCTGATGATTGCTTAGACATTATTGTATGGTTGGGTTTTCAACTCTCGGCTCTGAACCAAGGCTTGAAAATCATTAGGATGCACCTAATGTTAGTGAAAACATTCAGAAGTCTTTTTGTTTTGATTCTAATTATCACACAAAATTACAACAACGATATTTACTTCCAGTGGAGCAGGTGCACCAGCTGGTAATTACATGATCCAGCAACAACCAGGAGGACAGCAGAGGTTATTGATGTTACAACCAACTCAAGTCATGAGTGGCCCCCCGACACCCAGCACTCCCACGCAGGCTGCAGGCCCTGTGTATGGCTCACCACAGAGGGCCTCACCCCCAGGCACAACAAGTGATGATTCTGACGATAGTGTGCCTTCTCATCATTCACAGGTAAATAGTCCTTTTTAACTTTTACATTTAGTGTAATATTTAAATTGTGCTATAGCATATGCATTGATAGGTAGAATATATATTTATTTTCAATCTTTTATATTGTTTTTGTAGTTGCATGTTAGTATTTTAAATGTTTAGATGTATTATTTACAAAATAAATATGTATAATTTATAGAACCTCATGTACAATTGACCTACTAGTACTAATAGATTGTGTGCATTTTTTACTTTTTTGTTGTTGTATCATGCATTACCCAATTGTAGTAAAAGTGTGCTTCAACTTATTCTAGCAAAGGTATGCTTCTACTTATTCTAGCAATTACTCCAATCTAGCATGTTTGCATAAGATTGAATGATTGATTGTTTGTTGTGAATAATTTGTATGTCTTTCTTTTTCTATAACAATTTCTAAAGGGTAAGCTGAAGTCCAAGCAAGCCTTTTAATAAAATGTTAGAAGATACTATGTCATTGTAATACTAGTAAATGTCTCCCATAATTGTACTATATACTAGTAACAAGGTCTTGAGCTATGCTTTGATGATAAAAAATTAAAAAGAAATCTGGCAGCATATTAGCATGATTACATAAACATGTCTGCACCTAATTACAAAAAAAAATTAACAATTATCTGCTTTCAATGTTGCAATGCAATTGATCATTTCATTTGAAACATGAAAAGTATACTGTTTACCCAAATAAGTATTTCTGTACATGTAGTGTAGTCTATTTCATAGAAATATAGTTCATTGGCATACTTTTTTTTTATTAGTAGTTAAAAATATAAACAAATCAAACAGTAGTATTACTAGTATAAAATTCTAATGAATTGGTTGTTTGTTGGTAGTTGCCTGGTGATGCGGAAAGCCTTCTGCCTATCCATTATTGCTCAGCGAGCCGGCAGCAACAAACTACGCTTCATCAGGTATAGGCAAATTTTATCGCTTTACATAACCTACATATCTTTAGGAACATATTCATACTTTTGTTACCTACATATTTATGTTGCCAATGAACTGTATTTAGAATCATAAATTATTGTGTTGCTTATTTCACACAATGAACAAAAATTTAATTCAAGCTATTGTTAAAGATGGGCGTTGGAAACATGGCTGTAAAAAGATCATCACCTGAACCCATGGACAATGGTATGAATCGTGGGCAGATGCAAAAGAAGCCTAAAGTTCAGAAAAAAAAGAAAAAACGAGATCCTAATGAACCTCAAAAGTAAGTTTGATATACATAAAGATTTTTGTAACAATTCAATAACAGACATATTGATAGAAGAAAGTTGTTAAGAAATTACCTGTGAAGGCTTATTAAACTAAGTGTACATTACAGGCCTGTGTCAGCGTACGCGTTGTTCTTTCGAGACACTCAAGCTGCAATTAAAGGTCAAAATCCTAATGCAAGCTTTGGTGAAGTGTCAAAAATTGTAGCCTCCATGTGGGATGGATTAGACTCTGAGCATAAAAGTGTAAGTATTTCGTTATCAATATTTTAATGCATAATTTCAATAAGTTGTAAAGTTGCAACAAAGCTATAAAAATATTTTATTACAGGTCTATAAACAAAAAACTGAAGTTGCAAAGAAAGAATACCTGAAGGCACTTGCTGCGTACAGAGCTAGCTTAGTATCTAAGGTAATTTTTTAACTGTATTTATTATTTCAGTATTAAAAAATAATTAAAATCAACAGCTAGTTGTCCTTATAATCGCATTACAGCTGGTCGTACTTCGTTGCTAAAAATAAAATGTCTAGTATATACAAGTGGTGTAATTGTAGCTAAAGAAACATTGAAAACCATTATTAAAATAATAATATCAAAATAAAATAAATGTTTTCCTTAGACATTAAATTAATTCTAAGTGAAGACTACGTTACGCCATCTACAAGCAGTCGACTTTGAACTTTTGTCTTTCTCTAAAGTACTGTAGCATGTTCGTGTAGATGGCGCTGTTCACAAGTTCACATTTGACAGTTAGTTAATTGAGCTTGAGCTTTTCGATAGCTTTTTGTTGCGGATTTCTTGTAAAGTTTTACTCGGATTCTGGCACTTTTAACAGTATCTTTTTCATAAGAATTAAAAACTTCAGTGGACTTAAATGTCGCATCATTTACATTCAAGTTTGGTAAGATTTTTTGGTAGCACTTGCAAGCTTACGATGTTTATTTTGAGGTTAGGTACTTACGAAGAAAGCTTATTTGTACACAAAAATGTTTAACGTACTAGATTATAGATTTGAATTTATAGAAACACATTACCCTCCTTCGGCAGTCGGGTAATAATGTTAATATCATTTAAATTATAGGACTTCACTTTTGGTGTTACAAATGATATCTAGTCACAATATTTTATGTTTTCAAGGTTTTGAGAGTCCTCCTAAACTAAACTACCTACCTATTTACTAGTAAGGTCAGAGATTTATTGACTTTATTACATTTCTGATAGTCTGCCCAAACACAATAAATTTTTACCCGTAATATTGTGTTGTTTTATGTTATTACCAATTCTAAAAACATGCATTTTTTAGGGAGGAGATCAAGAAAGCCAACCAATGTATAATCACACCAATAGTGCCAATTCATCCTATGGGAATTATTACCAAGGACAAACATATGGTAATGGCCATTCTCCTCAAGGTTATGTGCCAAACCCTGCGCCACAGGGCTACTCTCCACAAAACTACTCGGGAACCCAGAATCAAGCCCCTTATCCAGCTCAGACGCCACAGGGTTATCCACCTAACCCACAACAGTCTCCTCAGAATTATCAGGGCAATATGACTATGACACCCCAAACATACCAGGTAAGTCTACATGATCTAAGTAAACATATTTAATTTGTGGCAGTTTTTTTTATTTCATTAAGGGTTTGAAAGAATAAATATGACATAAAATTCTACACATATTCCTCAAAGGCTTTGGAAGAGATGTACTGTATTCAACATTGTAATAGTGGACAAGCCACTACACATTTTGCTATATTGAATAATATTCTGTATCATGTAACTATTGCTTGATAGGCAATTATTTATTGTTCTCAAAAACATTATTGTTTTCAGCAGGGTGTTTCAGGTCAATCACCACAAGGGTACCAGGTGAACCCATCTGCTTCACCTCAAGGTTGCCAGCCTAATCTTGCCCAGTCCCCAAGGAACTACCAGCCTACACAATCACCAACTAATTATACTGCTAACTCAGCCCTATCACCTCCTGGATATAGACAAGTGCAGTCTCAGTCGCCTCCAATGGGCTCAGTGCATGCTGCAATGCAGTACCATCACTCACAGCAGGTATGTTTAAATATTATTGTTGATCTGGAAAACTAACATCTACCATGTTTCAATGTATAAAACTTCACTTTTTTATTTTATTGGATTTTTACGTCAAACCATAATTACAAATAGCATATTTTGATGATTTTTATTAATTTTTAGCACATGCAGCAAACTCATCAACAAATGCAACAGGCGCACCAAGTGCAGCAGTACCAACAACAGCAGCAACAACAACAACAGCAGCAACAACAACAGCAGCAACAACAACAGCAGCAGCAACAACAGCAACAGCTTCACCAACAGCAGCAGCAGCAACAACAACAACAGCAGCAACAACAACAACAACAGCAGCAGCAGCAACAACAGCAGCAGCAGTCACAGCAACCACCACAACAGCAACAAAATCAAAATTCTAAATCTGAGCAACAGTCGTCAAACAGCAACGGAAACCCTGGTGTACCACAACAATCATCTGATGTAAATAACTTTCTCTTAACACGGGTTTATATGTAACATTAAATCTTAGTTTTTAATATCATAGCTAGTTGCTGAAACTATTTCTACTTAATTATAATGTCACTGAAGTCACTTTTATTGCCTTAAGAAATGAACAGAAACTCAAAATACAACATTTCTTTTGTAATTTTTTCAACAAAACTGGCAGAAAAACTAATAAGGTATAGGGCTAGATTCTAAAAAAACCACTGTAAATTAACAGAAATATGTGATTACAGCAAAATGAAAACCGAAGTCCACCATCATGCATCCGGCAGGGGTGCACTAACCCAGCTATAGCAAACAGTGAATGGGAAGACGAATACTGCTCCAATGAATGTGTTGTTAGCCACTGCAGGTAATATTTATTTATTTACCTATGGGGGGTTACTAGATAGCTTTACATTAAATTACAAAAAAAATACTGATAAAACTATTTAATAATATTGGTTCGATAAAATAAGCAAATGCAACCCGTCCCAAACTTCGTTAAAGAGCTAAAGAGCTCAATTTACTTTCTACCCTGCATTAACTTAATTTGCTTTGTAACTTCCAGAGACGTCTTCAGTTCGTGGGTGGCATCCAATAACAGTAACCAAATTCAAAATTTTTCAGCAGTGAAATAAACTACATAGCTATATAGGTACATATCAAATTTAATAAATCCAATCTTGTAACTTCGGGAATAATTCTTAACTCTATAAGAATCCTGAGTTTATTGTTTAAGCATATTAATAATTTTATATTTTGTGATACAATTCTTAGATCCATCTGTTATTATGATACATTCATTTGGAGCAGTTTTGTTATGTTATACTTTGTACATTTTTACTATTAATTTAATTTTGCTAAATTCGGTAGAACTTATTATTTAATTACGAATATTAAACTCATTTTTATTCGGCTTATGTGAAACTTTGGAACTCCAGCATTAAATAATAATATAACTTGATAAAGGAAATATATACATTTATTATATGTAAAACACATTTCTGGTAAAAGTCATGAGCAGTACTGTGTTGAATAGCGTTAGACTTAGACCCCGGAATATGTACGACACCCCACCACATTTAGCTCTACATGGATAGATACTTTAGTTAAGAATCTCTTTACAAAGTATCTTGTTTCAACAAAGTACTGCCGTGAAACAAGGCACAATGTAGTAAAGTGTAAAATATTTTTTTAAAGTACCCGAAATATTCATATAAAGGACTGTTAGATAAGACTATGTTTCATAAATAATAATCTTACATTAAAATAGATCGATAATGTTAATTGAATGCAATAACTGTCATTGATGAGTGCTAAAAATACTTCCATTAATTTCATACTTATTCTAAAATATTAGTGTATATTAAATATCTCGCTCAGAAATTCAGAAGGTGGTGCATTTCTATTAAATAACTCTTGTTGTTTATTAATTTTCAGTATTGTTGACGTTGAATTATTGTTTCTATGTAAAGCATTTATTCTTCTTGTAAAATGTTTAAATGGCAATCGTCGTAACAATAAAATTCGTCGTTGAGGCTATAGAGCGGACGCCGATTTAGATTCGAAAACTAGCACCCGATGGGTGAAATTAATAATGTCACTATGGATATTGACGATAAAGCGATTGTATCGTATTTTTCGTAAACTTAGTAAATACATTATGGTTATAATTAGCAAGTTACATTTAATACTTTATTGCATTGTAAATTTCTATCTATGAACCTAATAGCAATATCTACCCATTTCTCTAGGAGTTGCGTTTAGTGTGATAGGATTTAGCTGGACCAAAATTTTCTTTATATTCAAAGCAATGATGATATTTTAAGATAAAATATGTTTTATTGTATGTCCAATACCTTATGATATAGTGATGTAATTGTAAATAAACACTCGCAATAATAGACGTAGACGTAGATACTACATAAGGCATATTTTTTTTATTTCATGTTATTTATTTAGTAGTCTCACTAGAACTACCTTATTTAGATAAAAGTTATATTAAAAATGTAAAATATAGCAATGTATAAATTGTAATTAGAAAAGTGATTCCATTAAATTTCTTAAACAGCATAGTTATACTGAATTTCTTTTGTAAGCCTGCCCCTCTTTCCATTCTTCCACTTTGCCCGGTCTTATGCAATAGGGAACATGCATTTATTTTTACACTCAATCACATCCCAATGAATATTAAAAGTAAGTCAAACCCAAAGGTGCAATGGGTTAAGGTGGGCCATAAAATTTAACAACCGCATTGGCTAAGCTTTTCATTTGACCATTTAAAATCAAAATATATTTTTTTTATTTCATATAGGCCTACATGGGCACTTAGAAAACGTCGACAAAAAGTGGACGGTTCGGGTTGGTCGTTTCCTATGGAGAAGAACTGACAAGAAACTCCTCATTTAAAAAATGGTTTGGTTTTACAGTATTTCCATGTTACAGCATTAGTACTTAGATATGGAAGGACAACGTAGGCCCGACAATAAGTCTTATGAAAAACAAAAAAAAAGATATATAAACACAAAAGAAAATAAAACGAATTAAAATGCCTTTGTTCGCATAAGGACAGATTCTCATAAAGACAGATTAGCAGAAGGACAGTTTCGCATAAAGACAGAAAAGGTACAGTTCTGCACACTCACTCTCACCGCCACGCGTATATACACTTTTCCAAAGCAGCAGGATATGTGGCCAGGCGGTAAGAGTGTGAATAAGAATGTTGTTGCTACTTTGAATGGGGTGGTATTTAATACTTTAACTGTAATTCCCCTTTTTTCAATCAAAATATTCGAAATTACTACCAAAAATACTGAATTGCACACTAAATTTGCTCATCAAATAAATGAATTATACTATACTGCTAGATCTTTAAAGCTTAACTGTTTTACTGAATAACTATCTGTTAACTAAAAGTAAATCTAATAATTCTTCGAGTGCAACAAAATATTTAAGTTTTAAGGGAGGGGGGGAAACGAAACAAAGTCGACGGAGCCCCGCTGCGCAGGGCTCCTATTTCTGTCTGCAGGGTCTAAAGTAACCTAACATGAAGGAGATGACGGGAGCTGAGTTCGCTCGCTTTGCTCGCTCACTTCAGCTCCCGTCATCTCCTTCGAACCTAACCTCCCTAACCTATCCGTGTCGGGGTGCCCTAAGCTCCCGAGCTCGCTTCGCTCGCTCTTGGACTAATTCACATTTATTTTATATTTAATTGAATAATTTGTGTGCAAATCAGTATTTTTGTTTTACGGTGAGTAATATTGTTTTGCAGTAGGTTATTAGTGGAGATATTTTGTTTGCTTAAATTTCTAAATAGAGGTGCAGTTAAAAATTCCCCCTTTGGATGTTGTGGACAAGTTTGTACTTGCCCATTTATGTAAATGAGATTATATATATGGGTGACCATTTTAAGATATCGAGTTTCCTCCGTGCCTTGGAAAGCACGTTAAGCGGTTGGTCCCGGCTGTCATTTGAAGATCTTTGACAGTCGTTATGGGTGGTCAGAAGCCTGCGATCTGACACCAGTCTTGCCAAGTGGTATCGTGTTACCCAGTGACTGGGTTGTGGAGGTCAGATCGCTCCATGTAAAACACTGGTACTCAGCTGAATCCGGTAAGACTGGAAGCCAACCCCAATATAGTTGGGAAAAGGTTAAGCAGATTGATTGACTTTGGCATGAATATAAGCAAAATATCTATGAAGGGTGGAAGGAAAGAACACCTTTATTTTATTTCATCACGCTCTTGAAAGAGGAAGCAAAACTGTCCGATCTAAAAATAGTCCGTGGTAGCAAAACGAAGAAGGAAATCTGTTATGTTGGTTGACAGTAAAATAGAGAACATTATTTTGCATTTCACAAACGATAAAATATCGGCCATAGTGCTTACAACACCTTGCAATACTGAGACGTGCAAAATGTGAACCGTACCAAACCTACAGTGACTAGTTGAGTTGAATAAAGTACATTAAAATATATAGTACACTAAAATAACTTTGATTTGGTTTAAATATATATTTTCTTTTCAACTAAGTTCAACAAGTACAGTTATACTTTGTCTTTATGCGAAACTGTCCTTATGAGAATCTGTCTTTCTGCTAATCTGTCTTTATGAGAATCTGTCCTTATGCGAACAAAGGTTAAAATGTTAAATTTTCTTAATCTAGAAGGCCTACAATTTATAAATAAATAAGAGTAGGTAACGGTAAGATAAAGGGCTTTTCACACTAAAACCACCGATCCACCTAGACCGTAGACCGGTGCCATTACCTGTATAAAAAAAAGAATCGTTTATAGCGCTCAAGAACCAAGAAGAAACCGAGCTCGAAAATTTTAGGATCTCTCCTCGGATAGGTCAGCTTTTTAGACCATTCATAATAGTCCTGACCGGAACGGAGACTAGCTATCGGCGCGGGAGATCGTATGGGCAAACACAGGTGCTTTCTCTAATTCATCACTCTCATAGTCAGGAAGACAGTTGTGGGTTTGACCAGACAGGCGCTTTACTTTGTATAAATTATTTCATCACCACTGCTCTCAAACGGTGAAGGAAAACATCGTGAGGAAACCGGCATGTCCTAGAAACAAAAATTCGAAGACATGTGATACCCACCAAGCCACACTGGGCCCGCGTAGTGAATTACGACCCTTTCCTTTTCACAGAGAGGAGGCCTGTGTCTCAGCAGTGCGAATACTAAAAGGCTGATGACGATGGTTCTAAATATAGGACCTAGATAGTTTATCATTGACTACCTACCAATTTGCATAACAGACGGTAGAATATAGAAGAGCGTTTAACATTTTTATAACAACAGCAGCCGTATTGCGTAAGTGCGCAAAGAGTTTAAACTCTATTAATAACCGACTTTCTATTCAGAAGTCGGTGTCTTTTACCTATACTATTGTTTTATACCTGTACCTATTGTTTTTCGATATAATAGAAAGTTACTTTTCACTTCATAGTGCTTTGTTTTGGCAGTCAGTTTGATTTTTTTTCGTCGGTGCTCCATGGACCAATTGAAATTTGACCAATTGGTCTATGGGGAAAATTACATGTTTCCATCGTCCAATTATCAACTGGTCTATGGAGAATTGAGAAATGTCACGCTGCCCAGTTTAATAGTATAGTAAAGCCTTGTCCACAAGTAACTATTTAAAAAAAAATATCAAGATCAATTTTTGAAACAATAATCATTGACTGAATAATCACGACATAACAATTCATTTGTACAAAGATTACAATACAAATCAATGTGAACATCTATCTCATTGAGTCCGTTGGGGTCCCAGAATTGGCGACAACAGTCTTCGCAATACCCTTATCCCGAAAACATACTGTCATTTGGCAACCAATTGACACCATAAATAATGACAAAATTTTCGGTGAAGTGGCCATTTTAAACAGTTTACATACTTTTTAAGAGAACCAGGTTTACCGACATAGCCCGAAGAATTGCCAAACTTAAGTAGCAGTGGGCAAAGCAGATTGCTCGCAGAACGGATGGCCGATTATGTAGAAGGTTCTGGAGTGACGACCGCGAACCGGAAGACGTTGCATTGGATGGCCTCCTACGAGTACCAGGTGGACCTGGTGAAGGTTGCGGGGATCCGCTGGATGCGAGACCCACGGGACCGATCAAATGGCGACGCTTGAGTGAGGCCTATGTCCAGCAGTGGACGTCTTCCGGCTGATATGATGATGATGACATGCTTTTCTATCTTTTCATTGAAGATTCTATTTAAATTTACTATAATTAACGAACATTATATTGTATTTATTTACGACGGTCGAATCAACTTTTATTACATTTTTGTTATTTATAAATTCGCTCGAGAAACATAATCAATAATAACAATCCAAAAAAAGTAAATGAAATAAAACACATCCTGCAAACAAATTTGGTTTACATAATTTTCATTATCACAGTATTAATCATCTTCAGAGAAGTTTTCGTTCCTGGATTCAGAACAGGACAAAGAGTCATAGAAAGGATGGTAAAACCGTGGAATAGCTCCACTTTTACACAAACTTAAAAGGTCTGTATGTAAAGGTTTGCTTAAAGGGTGGGGTTGTACTTCACGGCATCCACCCGGAAAAAACTAGTTGGGGGATACCTCATCCCAGGTTTCTGGGCAACGGGCTCCCCCTTCTAGTAAGAGTGAAGTAGAGAATCCGTTTCGGCGGGCCTCGACGGTTACTCATCCAACGTAGCGAGCGAAAGCTTGCTGACATGAGTTCTGAGGGGGAGGGGGATGTCCCTACCGTTGGCACCGGTAGCCCCCTCCATCTGGCGTCGGCCTCTCAGGGGCTGTGGCTGCACGGAGCCGATAGGACTGGGTGGGGACTTGTAATTCATTCGTGTGTTGCAATTCCTTAAGTAGAGGGGGGTCTGCTGCCTAGGGGTAGGGCAGGCCCTATCCTCGCTTCTCGGGCCCATTATAACCTGCCGAATCGGCAGGGGGGGTTCGAGGGGTGGATGCCATCTTTCCAAGATCAAGGTGCAATACAGAGCATAGAACTGGTTTTCTGTCCTGCCCTCGTGTGAGGGGTGGAATTGTCCGGGCATGCGACCAACTACCCTGTGATCGTATGTTGTAATCCAATAAGGCTTCGGCCGACGGTTTCCACCCTAATGACGGGCGTGGGCCAGGGATCGGAGACCGCTTCCGACGTCGTGGGTGGTGGCGCGTACCTTGGTTGGGCGCAAGGGGGGCCTGCGCGGCCCCCCTACACCCCCCGCGCGGCGGTCGTATCTATGACTCTCTTAAGGTAGCCAAATGCCTCGTCATCTAATTAGTGACGCGCATGAATGGATTAACGAGATTCCCACTGTCCCTATCTACTGGATGGGATAACGGCGGGCATTGTCAGGCGTGTGTGGCTGGCGGCGGGTGCTGAGCTGACACACATGTTTGGCATGTGCGTCTCGGAGGGCGTTTTCCCCGATACGTGGAAGGACGGTCGGTTGATCGTGCTGCCGAAAGGTAATGATAAACCGCTAACCGATCCCAAAGCGTATCGGCCCATCACGCTTCTCCCTGTCTTGGGCAAAATCTTAGAGCGCATTATGCTGCAGTCTGCACCGCAAATTACGCGCGGGGTGTCCTCATGCCAGCACGGGTTCTCTCGCGGTAGGTCAACGCTGACGGCCCTGAATTCTATTGTCGACACCGTGAAAGATAGCCGCTCCAAATATGTCCAGGCAATCTTCCTGGACATATCTGGGGCTTTCGACAATGCGTGGTGGCCCATGATCCTGCTCAAGGCGAAGAGGGGGGGGTGCCCGCCAAACATCTATCGGATGCTGGCGGCGTACTTCCGCAACCGCCGAGTCGGTCTCTTCGCAGGGAGCAGGGTTGTGTGGAAGGCCTCGACCATGGGGTGCCCGCAGGGTTCTGTATTGGGACCACCACTATGGAACCTTCTCCTGGACGACTTGCTTCGATTGCCATACCCAGACGGTGTAAAAGTGGTCGCGTACGCCGATGATGTAACGGTTCTCATCGAGTCGGACTCTCGATCCGGCATAGAGGCTTCGGCCTTGTGCGCCATGGCACTAATTAGCGAGTGGGGGGGCCGTAACAGGCTTGGCTTCTCCCCCTCAAAGTCGTATTCTATGACTCTGAGGGGTGGTCTATCCAAGCGCCCTCCCACGGTGCGACTCGATGGGACCTCAGTCAAGAGCGTGCGATCCACAAAGGTTCTGGGTGTGGTGATTGACGCAAATATGTCGTTCAGAGAACACGCCCAGTCCATCGGCGAGCGTGCTGCAGCGGGGCTGGGCAAGATGTCACGCGTTTCCGCCTCATCCTGGGGTGTTCGGTACAGGGCCCTTAAGGTCCTGTACAAGGGCATCTATGTGCCTATTGTCACTTATGCCGCAGGATGTTGGTGGGGACGCGTGAACACGTACATGGTCAGGTCGGTGTTGCAGAGGACACAGAGGCCCGCACTCGTCCTTCTGACGAAGGCCTATCGGTCCGTCAGCACAGCGGCACTACCTGTCTTGGCAGGG